>JAVKPL010015325.1:0-126742 GCA_032173675.1 Gastrolobium villosum | reverse complement strand
CCTCGAAGAGAGTGTGTTTTCTTTTTATCCCTTATCAAGTGGTGCTTTCATTGAGAGCCACCATGGCCGGTTCTCAATCCATCTCACAAGACAAGTTCGAAAATGCCATCGGCATGGTGCTGGAAGCGCAGAAACAGATGCAAGCAGATATGCAGAATTTAATGCGCAAAGTTACAGTGCTGGAACATCAGGCACCCGGTAACGAGGGAAGTATTCCAATTCCTCAGCCTTTTCTCGGCCCAAACACCAGGATGAAGCTGGATGTCCCTCGATTCAATGGATCTGACCCTTTAGGGTGGATCTTCAAAATTTCGCAGTTCTTCGACTACCATCAAACACCAGACGATCAACGGCTGCGCGTCGCTTCTTTTTACATGGAAGGAGAAGCGTTAGGGTGGTTTCAATGGATGCATGCGAATGGTCAGCTTCCTTCTTGGGTGCATTTTTTGCATTCGGTTGAATTACGTTTTGCTCCGTCCCAGTACGAGGATCCAAAAGGGGCCATCTTCAAATTGACGCAGACAACGACGGTCCGTGAATACCAGACTCAATTCGAAGCGTTGGCAAATCGGATCGTTGGCCTCCCAGCTCACGCATTTTTGAGCTGTTTTGTTTCGGGGTTAAAACCCGACATCCGACGCGAGGTGATGGCGCTGCAACCAGCATCTCTTGTTCAAGCTATTGGATTGGCACGACTCCAAGAAGATAAGCTGAATGATGTGTCCACTGTACAGAAAGGGAAAGGTATTGCAACCTCTTCCGGTTACAGCACGGCGCCTCCAAAAAGCGTCGTCACACCTACGGCCAAGGCAGCAACACCAACGATTACTAAAACTCAGATCAAAAGGATTTCTCCCGAAGAAGCACAGGCACGGAAAGAAAAGGGACTCTGTTTTTACTGCGATGAAAAGTATCATTTTGGCCACAAGTGTAAGAGGCAGTTTATGATGTTGATTGTACCACCTGAGCATGATGTGAACGAGTTGCTTGACCCAGGAGATGAAACAACGGCAGAACTTAAGGGAGTTGGGCCGTTGGAGACAAGCCCGGAGCCCAATGCAGTTCAGATCAGTTTTAATGCGTTAATGGGTCACAGTATTCCTCAAACCTTGCGCGTTCAAGGTCGAATTGGAAAAACTGAGTTAGCCGTTTTAATAGACAGTGGTAGCACCCATAACTTCATGCAGGAAAGGATTGCTAAATTTTTGGGCCTGGGCGCACAAGCAGCCCAACACTTCTCAGTGGTGACTGGAAATGGTGAGGAAATGACATGTTCCTCAGTATGCAGGCAAGTCTCTTTATTATTGGATAAACACAAGTTTTCTGTGGATTTTTTTATATTACCCATTACTGGAGCTGACCTTGTGCTGGGAGTGCAATGGCTCAAAACTTTGGGCCCAATATTGACAGACTATGAGGCTTTGACTATGAAATTCATTAGAGATGGGCAGGTAGTGCAACTAACGGGGGCCCAGTCCACTAAACTACAAACTTTGTCAGGGGCCCAACTTAAAAGATTAGTTTCAACTCAAGGCATCGCTGAGATGTTTCATCTCCAAGCTGTGCCCAGTGAGAAGACGCCTACAGTGTTAGGGTGGCCGCAGGACATAGCGCAACTCTTGCTAAAGTTCGATGCCATTTTTGACACACCCACAGAGCTCCCCCCTCCACGCACCACAGATCATCGCATCCCTTTAGAAGCTGGAGCAGATCCCGTTAACGTACGCCCTTACAGATATCCGCACTTCCAGAAACGCGAGATCGAACGGTTGGTGGCTGAGATGCTAGACTCGGGCATAATTCAAGGGAGCACCAGTCCATTTTCTTCCCCTGCCTTGCTGGTGAGAAAGAAGGACGGAACATGGCGATTTTGCGTCGATTACAGAGCTTTGAACGCCATCACGCATAAGGACAGGTTTCCTATTCCAGCCATCGATGAGCTTCTCGATGAACTCCATGGGGCACGGTGGTTTTCGAAATTGGATCTAAGGGCAGGCTATCACCAGATTCGCATGGCTGCGGGTGATACATCAAAAACGGCTTTCCGCACACACGAAGGACACTACGAGTTCTTGGTAATGCCCTTTGGATTATGTAACGCGCCGGCGACATTCCAATCCACCATGAACTCCCTGCTGAAACCATACCTGCGTAAATTTGCTATTGTCTTTTTTGATGATATTTTAGTTTATAGTCGCTCTTTGAATGATCATGTTTCTCACCTGGAACAGATTCTTACTGAACTGAAGAACAACAAATTTTTTCTAAAGAAATCCAAGTGTTTCTTTGCACAGGAATCTTTGGAATATTTGGGTCACATAATTTCTCGCAGGGGTGTGGGACCAGATCCAGAAAAGATAAAGGCAATGGTGTCATGGCCTCTACCCAACAATTTGAAACAGCTGCGCGGATTCTTAGGCTTAACCGGTTTCTACCGGAAGTTCGTTAAGAACTATGCCTCCATAGCAGCCCCATTAACCGACATGTTGAAGAAGGACGCGTTCGTGTGGGACTCCAAGGCTCAAATAGCTTTTGAAGCACTGAAGCAGGCTATGACCGAGTCCCCTGTATTGGCCTTACCCAATTTTGACAGCGATTTCGTGATAGAGACGGATGCGTCTGGGCTGGGCATGGGAGCGGTCCTTCTGCAAAATGGCCATCCTGTCAGTTTCTTTAGCAAAAAGTTTTGCAATAAGTTACTCACAGCCAGCACCTATGTCCGTGAGTTGCACGCCATTACTGCTGCGGTAAAAAAATGGAGGCCTTACCTCTTGGGCCGTCGTTTCATCATACATACGGATCAGAAAAGTCTGCGTGAATTAATGACACAAGTCATCCAGACACCTGAACAACACTATTATTTGGCCAAACTGTTGGGCTACGATTACTCAATCGTGTACAAACCGGGTACTGAGAACCGTGTGGCAGATGCTTTATCTAGATGCCATGAAGGGCCTGCCCAGATGGCAGCTATCACGGTGCCTCACTGCGATATCATAGCCAAAATCAAGGAGTCATATGCACAAGAACCTGATATGCAGCAGTTGGTTTTGGAGCTGCGCACCGCACCTGAGCATCATCCTGAATTTTTGTTGGTTCAGGGGGTAGTGATGCGTAATGGTCGTTTGTTCTTGGGAGCACTGTCCCCATTCAAGAAATTACTCATGGAGGAGTTTCACGCATCCCCAGTAGGTGGTCATTTCGGTATCGCCAAGACCATGGGGCGTTTGAGCGAGAATTTCTTTTGGAAGGATATGAAGAAAGAGGTGACAGAATTTGTGAAAAGCTGTGTTGTTTGCCAACAAATAAAAACTCCTAACACACCTCCCTTGGGGTTACTGCAGCCGATTCCCATACCAACTCACATATGGGAAGACATTTCAATGGATTTTGTGGTGGGTCTACCATCCGCGGGTGGCTACACTGTGATCTTGGTTGTTGTCGATAGGCTTTCAAAGGCAGCCCATTTTGGGTTACTTCCAACTCATTACACAGCCGCTAAAGTGGCAGATTTATTTGCCAATATGTACTGCCGTCTACATGGGATGCCGAAGAGCATTATTTCTGATCGCGATCCGGTGTTTTTGAGCCATTTTTGGCAAGAGCTATTCCGGTTGAGTGGCACCAAGCTGCGTTTCTCCACTGCTTACCACCCTCAAAGTGACGGTCAAACGGAAGTAGTAAACAGAACCTTGCAACAATACCTTCGTGCGTTCGTGATGGACAAACCGCGGCTTTGGAGCAGGTTTATTGTATGGGCAGAATGGTGTTACAATACTGCTATCCACTCATCTTCTGGTATTTCTCCTTTTGAGGTCGTTTATGGCAAGAAACCACCCTCACTACCTCAGTATGTGCGCAACTCCAGTTCAGTGGAAGCAGTAGACTATGCATTGACCAGTAGAGATGAGATTTTAGCCAAATTAAAGTTGAAACTGGGTAAAGCACAGCAGCGGATGAAGGAAGTAGCAGATAAGGGACGGAAGGACCATTCATTTCAAGAAGGAGATTGGGTCTTGGTAAAACTCAGGCCATACCGCCAGCAATCAGTGGCTGGAAAACGTGTGCAGAAATTAGCAAAAAGGTTCTATGGACCTTTTCAAATCACTCAATGCATCGGAGAGGTGGCTTTTCGTTTACAGTTACCAGAGGGGTCTAGAATCCATGATGTTTTTCATGCATCGTTACTTAAACCATTTTATGGGTCCAATGCGAATTCTGAATTAAGTTTGCCTCCTTTAGAATTGGATAATCAACCTGTAGTACAGCCCGCGTCGATCTTAGCTGAGAAGGTTTGTGCGCAAACTGGCCAGGAACAAGTACTGATTCAGTGGACTGGTCTTTTACCAGAAGACGCCACCTGGGAGTACCTCCCTGAGTTACTTGTTGATTATCCAAAGCTACACCTTGAGGGCAAGGTGTTTGTGGAAGACCAAGGGGATGATATGGGCAATGATATGGGCCAGCCCAATGCAGATGCAATTATTGATGAAGAACAATTGGACCATGACGAAGAGGAGAACACAGCCCACGTTGAGAAGCAAGTGACTAAGCAAAATGGAAGGTGGGCTAAAAGGAATCGTATGAAGCCTAAATGGATGAAAGACTTTACCATGTGATAGGGTGAGGTTGTTAGAACGGTTCCGGAATTTACGGGAATCACTGCTAGTGGTTTAGGTGCTCATTTTGGTTATGATGTCGTTCATCATTTACATTCTGTTATTTTTGTATTCCTCCAAAATGCTTCCTCTTGCTGTATTTAAAGGAAGACTGATTGTGAATAAAGCAGTGAAGAATTTTAGTAGATAACTTTAGTTGTGGAGGTGCTCTCCCTCGAAGAGAGTGTGTTTTCTTTTTATCCCTTATCAACTTCAAAAAAAATTATGTGAGACTGAGGTGAGAGAAAGAGATAAAAGGTTGAGGTGAGAAAAAAGAGATAAAAAAATAATTTAATGCATGTGTCAATTTTTAAGTGGAAGGATCACGGTGATCCGGGAACATTTTAAAAAATTCCCACTTGGGGATGGGATCCTTAGCTACTATAAGGAATTTTTTTGTGTAAATTTGGTAGCATAATTTGAGTATACTTATATCAATAAATTACTACTACATTATTATTTATAATTATTAATTCTTGATTAATAATGTATTAACTATTAACCATTTATTGACGTAATATAGCTTACTTAGATACATTTAATTTTTCCTTCACAATCAATCAATCAATTTAGATTAAACAATTATAAGAAATTGGGTTCTAGCCATTCCATCCCATAACTGCAGCACGTACGCTGCATTTTTGGCCGTCGATGAACGCAATTCATGGTTTAGTGGTTTTAATTTTCTTTTTCTTTCATAGGATAAAAACTGTTCTGATTCGCATGGCAAATCCATTGTAAATATTTATACTATGTATAACTACGCTTGGATGTTAAATATAACTTCAATGAAATTATAGGAAATTGGCAAACATAAAAGCCAAATAAAAAAAAAAAAAACAGTTTGCATTATGTTCTCTGACCAAATAATTGGGCCAAATCATACACGGTTGAGAAGTGTATTATACCTCTTAAATTAAATAAGAACTTTTATTTCTTATTTGTTTATTGTTAGTTTGTTAATTAGTTTGTTAGAGTTTGTTAGAGTTTGTTACTGTTCAGTTAGCTTAGTTGGCACTTGTAATGGTTAGCTTAGTTACCGCTTTACTTTCCTTGTGATTAGTTTTAGTTGGTTTTAGCTTTTGTATAGATAAGCTTCAGCACAGTAACTTGTACTTTACTTTTCGCATTTCAGTTTTTCAGAGCAATGAAACTTCTTTCATTCTCTCTTCTTTCATACTCTCTTCTTGCTATGTTGTTCCCTTTCTTCCATCTTGTTATGGTATCAGAGCTTCGATTGGAGCTCTGATATTCGCCGATCTGTTCTTGTGTTTTCTTGGTTGTTATTTTTTCTTTCTTTCAAGATATACTTTGAGCTTCCTGTTCATTCATAGATGTGCTGATCGATCATGGCGAATCAGAGCTTCCCCAGAGTTGATGTTCATTCTATGGAAGAAGAAGGTGTTTTAGGCACCACGGATGCAGTTGTAAAAGCTACTAATGCTTTGGAAAATTTCTCAGATCCAGCTAGTGCTTATTACTTACATCCTAATGAAAATCCATCTCTAGTGTTGGTTTCCACACTGATGAACGGTAAGAACTACCATGGTTGGGCAAGAGCCATGACTATGGCCTTAATTTCCAAAAACAAGCTTCAGTTTGTCAATGGCTCTATTTCAGTTCCAGATCTGAAGGATAAAAGGTACGCTTCTTGGGAGAGATGTAATACCATGGTTCTTACATGGTTACATCGATCCATCACTGATTCCATCTCACAATCGATCCTCTGGATGGATCAAGCTGTGGATGTATGGAGAGACCTCAAAGAAAGGTTTTCTCAGTCAGACATTTTTAGGATTTCTGACTTGCATGATGAAATATTTCGCTTGCATCAAGGAGAGAGTTCAGTTTCAGATTTTTATACACAACTCAAGATCCTGTGGGATGAGTTGGAGTCTTTACAACCGACACCTACATGTAAATGTGTGAAGCCTTGCTGTTCAATTTCTTCTCAAGTGAGAAGCATTAAAGATAGAGACTATTCTATTAGGTTCCTAAAGGGACTTAATGAAATATTTTCTCCTGTAAAGTCACAAATTATGCTGATGGATCCACTGCCTCCTATAAACCGTGTCTTTTCCTTGATCACTCAACAGGAAAGACAGATGCATTTGAATAATGTGATGCCTAATGTCACAGATGGAAATTCCAAGGTGTTCTTCAACTCAGCTGAACAGCATTCAGGACGAGGTCGCTTCTATCCTCGAGGAAGAGGACGTTCTTATAATGGAGGACGTGGTTATAATGGAGATGTAGGACGTGGAGGACGTGGAAGAGCATTCCCTCCACGATTGTGTACTTATTGTGGCAAGACAAGCCATACTGTTGATACATGCTTTGAGAAGCATGGATATCCTCCTGGATATAGAGTCAAGGAGGTTCATAAGGCAAATATTGCAAGTACTGATATGTCTGAAGAAAGTCAAGTAGCTCATTCTAATGCTGATCATAATATGGTAACTTCTCTTCAAGGGAACAAAGAGAATTTTACCAAAGATCAGTATCATGCAATTTTTGAAATGATCCAACATTCCATGAAGTATCAATCCCCACAACAGCAGCAAATGGCATCTTCACATGCCAGCAATATAGTGCAGACTAGGGCTCTTAATGCTGGAGTCAATATTAATACAGAGAATTCCGATCTTGTTACAGGTAACAGCAATATGGTACAGTGGATCCTTGACACAGGAGCCACTGACCATATTACTCATTCCTTTGCTCTTTTAATCCAACCAAAGAAGATTGATCCCATAGCTATTTCCTTACCTAATGGAAGTCAGGTTTATTCCTATTATTCAGGAACAGTTATACTTTCCCACACACTCTTACTGTCAAATGTCCTATTTGTTGAGACTTTTAGTGTTAATCTCATTTCAGTCACCAAACTTTCACAAGACACTAATTGTTCTGTTATTTTTCAGCCCCTCATTTGTACCATTCAGCAACATCCCTCAATGGAGATGATTGGTTCAGCTAAACTTGATGGTGGATTGTACATTCTTACTCAAGCTTATGACCAGAAGACAGTATCTACACAAAATAAATACCTTACTAATACAGTTTCTGTTCAACCTTGTTCTATTGATTTGTGGCATTCAAGATTAGGTCATTGTTCTTCTTCTGTAATAAAGTCTATGATGACTCAATATCCTTTCCTCTCTTGTAAAAATGTTGACAATCCTTGTGACATATGTCATTATGCTAAGCAAAAGAAGTTACCCTTTCCTTTGAGTATTACTGTTTCTGCTAAAGCCTTTGATTTGGTTCATGTAGATATTTGGGGTCCTTATTCTATTCCTTCCATACATGGACACAAATACATGTTGACCATAGTTGATGATCATACACGTTTTACATGGGGTATCATGATGAAATTAAAGTCAGAAACTAGAACCCACATTCGTAATTTTGTCATATTCATAGAAAATCAGTTTGGTGTTACTATAAAGACATTTCGAAGTGATAATGGTTCTGAATTCTTAATGTCTGATTTCTTTGCACAAAAAGGAATCCTACACCAAACTTCTTGTGTAGAGTCTCCCCAACAAAATGCTGTTGTTGAAAGAAAACATCAGCATATCTTAAATACAGCCAGGGCACTTCTTTTTCAAGGAAATGTTCCTAAAATATTATGGTGTTATTGTGTTCAACATGCCATACATATTATAAATAGGTTGAATACTCCATTTTTACAAAATAAGTCTCCTTTTGAGTCACTTTATCAAAGGCTAGCTCCCTTAGATCATCTTAGGACTTTTGGGTGTCTTTGCTTTGCTTCTACTCTTCAGGCACATCGCACCAAATTTGACAAAAGAGCTCAAAAGTGTATATACCTTGGTCATAAAGATGGAACCAAAGGTTATGTGTTATATAACTTGGTTTCTAAAGATATCCTAGTTTCTAGGAATGTTATTTTCTATGAGAGAGTGTTTCCTTTGGTTAATAACCAAAAAGCTGTTTTTGTACCTCCTGTTTCATCTCAAGTCCTACCTACTTTCATACCTCCCATCTATGACACATATGTGTCTAACACTCAACCTGTTGCACATCCTGCACAAACACACCCTACTACACAGCCTACACACCCTGCTGCACAGTCACAACCTGCTACACAGCCTCCACACCCTGCTGCACAGCTTGCACAGCCTGTCCAACCTGTCCTTTCTTCCTTAGTTGACAACCAACTTGATTCATTCGAAACAAACCAATACACTGCCATTTCACCACTTGAGCACCAAAATTCCATCATACCTTCCAACTATTCCTTTGAATCAACCAATCCAATTTCTGTTTCAGAAACTAGACCTCAAACACAGGTACTGACATCAGACTTGCCTGCTGCTCTTCGAAGGTCAAGTAGAGTAAGGATGCCACCTCATCATCTTAATGATTTTCATTGCAATTTTTCCCAAGTTATGGCTGAACCCAATTATTCTCCAGGTAAACATACCTCTTCTTTTTCCACATTATCTTCTGCAGTTACTTATACCAATTGTTCTCCTTCTTATGCTTCTCTGTGTCACAACCTGAGTTCCTTCATTGAGCCACGCACTTACAGCCAAGCTATCAAGTCCAAGGAATGGATTTTGGCCATGGATGAAGAGCTTGCTGCTCTACATCGCAACCAGACTTGGTCTGTGGTTGATCTCCCTAAAGGCAAGCATCCCATTGGATCCAAATGGGTCTATAAAACCAAACTCAACCCTGATGGTACTATAGCCAGATATAAGGCTCGTTTGGTAGCCAAGGGCTACAACCAAATGGAAGGGGTTGACTACTTTGAGACTTTCTCTCCGGTTGCTAAGCTCACTTCAGTCAGGTTACTGCTTTCTGTTGCTGTTGTCAAGGGTTGGTTTCTTGAGCAAATCGACATTAATAATGCCTTTCTTCATGGTGACTTGTCAGAAGAGGTTTACATGACTATTCCTCAAGGTGTTGAATCCACTGGACAGAATCAAGTTTGTAAGTTACATAAATCCATTTATGGATTGAAGCAATCTAGCCGTCAGTGGAATGCAAGACTAAGTTTAGAGCTTCATAATCTTGGTTTTATTCAGTCCCATGCTGATTATTCCCTATTCACTAAGGCTGAAGGTGACACCTTTACCTGCCTTCTAGTATATGTTGATGATATGATTCTTGCTGGGAATTGCATGTTTCAGATCAATGCTGTCAAGAAGCATTTAAATGACTTGTTTTGCATCAAAGATCTCGGTCCTTTACATTTTTTTCTTGGTATGGAAATTGCCCGATCCAAGACTGGTTTGATTTTAAACCAAAGGAAATATGTGTTGGAGTTATTAGCTGAGAGTGGATTGCTTCATGCTAAACCAGCATCTACACCTATGGAGCCTTCTTTGCGTCTCCAACAGGATCAAGGAGATCCATTTGATGATCCTGCTGTCTACAGAAGAATAGTTGGTCGTTTGATGTATCTGACCAATACTAGACCTGATATTTGTTTCGCTGTGCAACAATTAAGTCAATTTGTGGCCAAGCCTATGAAGGCACATTATGTAGCTGCCCTTCGGGTTCTCAGATACCTCAAAGGTTCTCCAGCAAAAGGTTTGCTCTTTTCTTCTCAAAGTTCCCTTGTGCTTTCTGGTTTTGCTGATGCTGATTGGGCTACATGTCCTGATACCCGGAAGTCTACTACTGGTTTTTGTTTATTCCTTGGTGATTCTCTCATCTCATGGAAGTCAAAGAAACAAAGCACGGTATCCAGATCTTCTGCTGAGGCAGAGTATCGTGCTCTTGCTACTACTACCTGTGAAGTCCAATGGCTTACCTTCTTGCTGCATGATCTTCAAGTTCCTATCACCCAGCCAGTCAATCTTTTTTGTGATAATCAGGCAGCAATCTATCTGGCTCATAATCCTTCTTTTCATGAAAGGAGTAAACATATAGAGCTGGACTGTCATGTCACTAGAGAGAAGCTTGTGTCTGGTTTGATTCATCTTTTACCAGTCTCTACTCATCAACAACTTGCTGACATTTTTACAAAGGCTCTTCCTACGGCTTCTTTTCACAGTTTTGTGTTCAAGTTGGGGTTGTATGATCTCCACCCACCAACTTGAGGGGGGGTATTATACCTCTTAAATTAAATAAGAACTTTTATTTCTTATTTGTTTATTGTTAGTTTGTTAATTAGTTTGTTAGAGTTTGTTAGAGTTTGTTACTGTTCAGTTAGCTTAGTTGGCACTTGTAATGGTTAGCTTAGTTACCGCTTTACTTTCCTTGTGATTAGTTTTAGTTGGTTTTAGCTTTTGTATAGATAAGCTTCAGCACAGTAACTTGTACTTTACTTTTCGCATTTCAGTTTTTCAGAGCAATGAAACTTCTTTCATTCTCTCTTCTTTCATACTCTCTTCTTGCTATGTTGTTCCCTTTCTTCCATCTTGTTAAAGTGGAAGTAGTTCTTCATCATGGGCTTTGAGTTATTGTTGATGATCAGTAAGCCTTTATCCTTGGTTGGCGCGATGAGTCCGAATGGGGTACCTGCAAAGACACTCCGATGCTAAAGTCAGTATCAGATGCAGGAGTTTGTATGTTCTTAATGTAAGGGATAGATGTACCTGGTGTGTACCCTTTGTTTATATACTGGTTATGATGCCACCTTTATAAGGCGGTTTGGCTTCTGATTGGCCATGTATGGTCTGCAGGTCATGCTAGAACCTGAGTAGCCTTATCTTCTTAATGTCTAACTATAGAGTCGCGGCAAGCTGGTGCTGTCCTCTTCCCATTAGTTCAAAGGTGCGGTGGACTTGCCTTAGTTCTTACGTTAGCTTTCTTGTCACTGGATCTAGTATCAATTTGGCGGTTTCATGTGCGATATGAGTATCGCGTTTGACCAGGAGCGCGATGTTGTCCATCGCCTTTAACTATGGACCCTTGGGCCTCTATTGGGCCTACCATATTTTATCCGGATCAAATTCATTAGGACATTATTGACACAAAAAACTTGAAATAAAAACAAAAAAAACTTATCCAAGTATTTTATAGTTGACTTTATATCAGATTTATTGCTTGCGCAAAAACCAGTTATGACTTTTTTGTTTGTTTGTTTAAGTCTACAATTGTGATGATAGACTTATTTTATAAATTTTTTATGTGTCACCAAAGCAAATCAAGCAATTACAGTGACAGCTAGAGTTTTATTTTCTATTTCTATTCTTTAAAATATAGACTACATGCATGTGTGATGTGTTATAACCTTATGATTAATAACTTATACGAAATGATGGTAGCTCAGTTGGTGCATGAGGAGCATATGAGGGGGTCAAAGTATATGTTCGATCATCTTTAGTATTTTCTTAGGAAGAGATTTAAAATCTTAATCTTGGACCCGTCCGAACTCCGAATTAATTAGTCCATAGAAAACGTATGATATTTCCGGAGGATATATATATATATATATATATATATATATATATATATATATATATAAAACTTATAATACTATATAATTCAGGCATGACGTGTCTTCGCATGAAATAAATAATAGCTACGAATATATTAAATATTTGGTATCTTACTATCTTAGGCATGGGGCCTCTTGCACATGTCAAATTTATGTGCAACCAATGAATATAATGTAGTTATTACGAGACATAATATTTGTAGTTCCTCTACATAAACGATGAAAGGAAAATATTATCACCAAAGAACTGAACAGTATCCATGGATAGTAGATTTTGAACTGATTGACTTATAAATTGTCCCTACGTCAATTATCTCCGGAATCTGCCCAAAGGGGCTCCATTGACAACACCATGTGAAGCAAACTATCAGTATAATATGGTAACAAGTACATTTCAATGTTTAGGTCCACCAACGAAAGCAAGAGGTAGCATGCAATAATCCAAAAAATAATAAAAGGAAGTGGCCCACTGTGTGCCTTAGGAGGCTGCTTAATTTCCATATGACTGATATGCTTCTGGGTTTGAATCCATATTGCAAATTAATGCTATATATAATGGAAGAAGAAGAGAGTCAATTTTGTTGGTAATGGATACTAACTTTTAGACAACGCATCAGTGTAGGGCTAAATTGTTTAAATAATTACCTGAAACTTTTTAATTTGTTCTACTTGGTTTCTTGATTACTTGGTTTAATGATGCGTAAAGGAGTTTATTATAGGCTGAGATTTGAATGGAATTGATAAATTATGATATTTAATGTCTAGTTGACTAAAATATAAATTGCTTCTGAATGCTTATTACTATATTTCTGGGACATTCTTGGGATGTGTATGATACTGAATTATGACTAAGTAAATAAAGAAA
Source organism: Gastrolobium villosum (assembly GCA_032173675.1). Lineage (NCBI taxonomy): Eukaryota > Viridiplantae > Streptophyta > Magnoliopsida > Fabales > Fabaceae > Gastrolobium > Gastrolobium villosum. The sequence goes on along the minus strand of JAVKPL010015325.1, from coordinate 113,796 downwards.
AGAACGGATAAGAGTCGTTCAAACAAGAAATATACATATGAATATGTAATGAATCGTGTTCGAGATTACCAACGCTGTCGTAACAGCGCTGCTTGCCTAAAATTTGGCTTTGTTTGAGATTAAAATCTTTTCACTAAAGTTTTGGTTTGGAAATGTAATTTTTGTTTTATGGGTTGGTATTTTCTGCTGCATAAGTTATTTGTATTGAGCCCAAAACGACGTCATTTTGGGACAAAAATCAAAGTATTTTTGTAATTTTAATTTATTTCGGGGTTATAATAATTTTTATAATTATAATTTTTTAATATATCAATACCAAAACAATATCATTTTAGGAATAAATATAAATAATTTATCTATAGTAATTGCAAAAATATTTGTATGTTGTTTTATGGATTTTATAAGAGTTATGTTGTAGGAAAAGTGATTGTGTTATGTTATAGAGATTCATTTTGCGTGCCGGAATTTTTTTTGCTGTGGGCCCCACAAAATATTGTGTGTGTAGAAAATTTTTTATGATCATATTAAATGATAGATGATAAACCCTTATTTTATATACGTCATAAACACTTTTTTTTTTTTTTTGGGTTGCACATTAATGTCATCTTCAACGCAATGTAATCCAAATTACTAATGACAAGCTGGCGTGGATCCCACCAATTTTGCACTTAATGTGTTCGTTTTCCAACTAACGTCGATACATGTGGCAAAATTATATCGCTATTAAAAGGGTAATCATGTATTTAAATATGTCAGTCTGATCTAATCTATTACCTGTTATAAATATAATTATCGAACTGTGACTTGACTTATTTACAAAAACAAAAAAAATCTGATTTAGCTTGTTAAAAAAAACATAAGACAATAAAAATTTATCCAAACAAGATATAGGATCAATAATACTAATAGTTTCATAAAGATTCATAAATTCAATGTATATCCAAAAAATATAATATAGAACAAAATCATTCAAAAAGTCAATTTATCCACTAAAATAGGGTGAAATATGTTGAAGAGAGAGAACTATTATGAGCAGTATAAAAAAAAAATTAAAAGAAGTTAGTATGTTAGGTCAGCTTCAGAGGCTGTTAAATAAATTTTTATACAAGTCTAAGCCTAGTTCTAACAACTAATTTTAGATATGTAAGTCTAAACCTTCACAAGCCGGGCTAAAGATCCTTGCTTTGTTTAACACCTCTACCTTTTACTTCTATGAGTGATATAAGTTTTCTACTTCTTTTTTGTTGTTGCCAAATTCAATGTATATATAACCATATAGGACAATGATTTTAGAGTGTTACATGATTAAGGTAAGGGATAAATAAGAGTTATATTATAGAAAAAATAATTTGGTTATTTTAAGATAAGATAAAATAAAATTATCGAACAAAGTGTCTTATCTTATTTTTATATTATTATTTTTTTGTCGTGTTGCATGATAAGAATTTCTTTTATGTAATATGACAAAATAAAAATTCCTTAGAGTAATGGGAGAAATCTTTTGATTTTATATAATATTTTTGGGGAGGGGTACAGGTGGCAAAGCGGACAACCCACTTACCTCCTGCCCCTCCCAAAATGACCTATTAAAGCACCTTTGAAGAAAAAATAAGAAGTTATGATTTTTGATGACTAGAGGCATGTCACTAGTTTTATGTGATCAACCAGGATAAAAGTAATTTGCACACTCTTTTGTTTATTCTTTATATTATTGCAATTTATTTAAGGATTTATTATTTCTCATATTATATGGGATAATTTATCTCTTATAGACACATGAGTTGTATTGCTTTTCATATCAATTACTTTTATTTCTTATTAAAACTTCAATTAAAAATGATTTTTCATTAATAAAAAAAGGGTCATTTGTAAAAGTTATTTTTATATTCAATTCACTAAATATTATTTTTATATTCAATCCACTTAATATTGAAGCAATTGGTAATAACAAATAATGGGCTTACCCACCCAACCAATAACCCACATTGAGTTAGGCTGGATTAAAATTATATTAACCTGAAATATAGTTAGCATAATTTAACCTAGGGGAAATGATTTTTGTCTTTGAGGCAGGAAATATTTCTCTATCACTAAAAGAAAATAAGAAAGAGAAACCAATAAAGAGAGAGAGAAACTTATAAAATAATGGACCCCACTCCTTTTTTTTTTTCTTTGAGTGGCATAGAAATGTTTTTTTGCCTCAAAGGCAAAAACCTAACCTAAAAGTAGCTTGAGTTGTAATGGTTGGTTTTTTTTTTTTTGATAACATATGGTTGGTTTATTTTTACATGTCTAATATTTGACTAGAGTTCAAAGCCTCAAACTCTTTAATATTTTCGTTAATAAATAAACTTTCCTTAAAAAGTATTTTAATAAAAAATGAACACTTTCATGTTAAATTTTCTCTTGACATTATCATATGAAAACCTTGTGTTTATGTTTATAAAAAAGAAAATTATCAAAAAAAAAAAACTTGTGTTTATCTCTCTTGATAAGTGTTCGCAAATCTTGAAAAAGATTGACTTATTTTTTTTTGGTAAAAGAAAGATTGACTTATTTAATATTTGTTTTTACATAACAAAATCATGTGAAAAACTCACAATAGAAGATTCATTTCCATTTTAATATGATACTCATATGTATGATGTTTCTCGTACAGTGCAAAGTCTTTCAGCCATTTTTTTCCCGTTATTAAGAGTTTTGCTTAATCAACTCCCTATTCATATAGAGCCTAATCTTATTGTTTAAATGAATGAAAATTAAAAAGTAAATGAAAGTTAAATGAATAAAGTTTATCATAAACGCGCCCATATTTTAAAATGATAGTTTTGAATTATATACATCATATTTTTTAAAATGGGTGAAGACTCATTTATTCCACGTGTAAGATTTTTATGTTAGTTTATTTGGGCCCTTTGGATAAGCCCAAATAGATGAAATGTATGACTTTTGATGAAAAAATAGAGTTACTATTTTTGATGAAAAGATATCACCCTTGACGAAAAGATATTACCTTTGAAGGAAATGTATTACTTCATTTTATAAATACCTCTAATATTTGATCCCAGCAATCACTTTATACATTATGTTCTCTAATGTTTTCTCAAGAACACAAAAATACCCAAAGTAATCATCATAAAGTTTGAAATAGATTGTTGAAGATCGATACTCAACTTCTTAATCCTTCCGAACATATGTATATATGCACTTCAAACCTGTAAATTCATTATATATGTCATTTAATATGAAATTATGGATCGATGATCTATGATATCGTGTTCTTAAATTTGTTGAACATCTTATATTTCTATCATTTTATACTTATATTATTGAATCATTTTTTGTTAAATGAAAAATCTATGAATTTAACTATTATATTATGCGATATTATTATGACGATCATGCATATTGAATTTAAAATAAATTAAGCGCTTAAAAGTATCTAGCACATGTTTGATTTTGATTAATTATGATGGAAAATTAGATTTTTAACACAGCTTTCTTTGTAGAATGGTTTTTTTATTAAAACAAAATAAATTAATTTGAATATGTACCCAGGGAAAAATGTTTCTGCAGTTAATGCAAATAGGTTATATGCATTTATTCCCAAAATGACGTCGTTTTGATATTGAAATCTTAAAAAATTATAAATATAAAGACTATTATAACACTGAAATAAATTAAAATTATAAAAAAACCATGATTTCCGTCCCAAAACGACGTCGTATTGGGCTTACTGCAGATAACTTATTTGCAATAACTGCAGAAAAAACGAAACCATGTACTTAATACAATAACTGACTTTACCTTATATTTCAGAAGTATATTATAAATTAATTTATCAATGTGATAATTAATTTTATAAAATTTTACCGATATATAACTCACGATAATTTTTTACCTTTAATTTATAAAATTTTTCAATCGCACTATATATGGGATTGTTAAAAATCAGGTATTCTAAAAACTAAGTCTATAAAACAAATGGAAATATTTTTTTTTTTTATATGAGAAAATTCTTTCATCCTATACCCATGATTAAATGGTAGGTCTCATTTTTATTTTTATTTTGGCTTCTCATTTTTTATCAACCCCACTCATGTATTATGTGTAGCACTTAAAATGATAATGACAATCATACATTTGGAGAAAGTGATGTTCTATTATTTTAAAATAGTGTTTTATAATTTTTATTTAACATGAGAATTTTAATTTTCTTACACATCTTTCGATTTTCGTGTCAACGTGAGTTCTACATATAATTTTTTCTAACATACGGGTCCCATATGCTTTTTGTCTCTACAAGAACTCAATTCTCATCTTGAATGAGAAATATAAAACCCTTTAAAATATTATATTTGATATTTTCTGATCATATGTCACATCAAATAATAAATTCATATAGTTTTTTCGGAAGAGAAGTGCCTGTCGGACTAACTAATCCTAGGATGTTTATTTTAATGATTTCTGTGAGTTTTTTTATTTTATCTTTTTAATTAATGAATTTATAGTCAAAAAAATTACGAGTTATCATGTAACACCTTATTTTAGATAAGATTTTATTTATTTATTTTTTAATCTTTTCTTTAAACTATGTGATCTATTCATCAAGAACTGAGGTAGCCACGTCCTATACAAATTTCCTCATTAGGATCTAATTGAGCATTAGCATTCACTCTAGCAATTACTATTAGTATAGAACATCAAACGAGAAAGAATCCTTCCATGTGATATGAGATTATATATATGAAAGGATGCCGATTATTTAGATTTATGTGATATAAGATATTGGCTCTCTTTAGATAAAATTAACGGTGATAGAAGAACCCATTCAATTAAAGAATAAAAAAAATTGTTAATTTGTATTTAAATGACCGAAAATTATCGCTGGTCTACATGATCAGAAAATATAAACTATTAAAAAGTCCTTCATATAACATCTTAAGGTTTTGGGTTGATGTTTGCTCTTTATATGGTATCAGAGTTTCGGTACCATAAGGTCACGAGTTCGATCTTCAGTGCTCCTCACTTGTGGAATTAAATAAAAAGCACAAAAGTTAAACTAAAAATTGGACCTGTGACACTTTAAGTCCAAAAGCTCTTGCATGAGGAGGTATGTTAGAGATAATATTTTTTTTTTGAATAAATTCAAAGGTATCCTCCTACCGTAACCGAAGACTAAATCATAAACCCTAAACCGAAGCAGTGTCAGACCCTTTCGGGGGCGGCTCTCCCAATTTTTTTTTTCCATTTCCAGGGCTCGAACTCGGGTCAGCTCCTTACCACCTGTGCCAAAGGAGTTTGGTATGTTAGAGATAATATAAAACATTAAAAAGGTTTTCATCTACCATCTTAATTTTTGGATTAAAGCGGTTCTTTTTTATGATGAATGTTCCCGCAGCATTACCATTCAATGAAAGTTAAGAGGTTGAGGCATGTTGATGGTTCACAAGCCCAACCCTTCATCTAAACACCCTGATGGTTTCTTCCTTGCTCAAATGAGTGTTCCACGTTAGATCTTTCTGTCGTTCGTTCCTGCACGTACAGTACATGTTAAACTTTATAAATAACCTCAAAATTATATATAAATCACATAGACAGATCAGCGTGCAGTTTCTAAGATCCAATATAAATAAGGGAATAAAGCAAATGAGTCCACCCACTTTTTGTATATACATTACATAAGATAATTTTGTTTCATGTAATATGAGAAATTATATTTTTTAAGTATAAATACATGGAAAGTGAGGGAAATGAATTAAAATATTCTGGAGAGAGTGAGATACCTTGGTTGCAGAGAGTTGTTTTTTGGGTTTGGAGATTATCTGGGTTTGTCATTCAATAAGTGACGTTTTCTCTTTCATAAAATATGACAGTCATTCCTTATTTTCTATTAGATAGATACACTGAGTGAATACCATAGATATTTCCCTGGGTTTGCCATCTTTAATTTCTCCAAAGTAAGGAATAGCTTAGAGGGAAGGGCAATGCATGAAAAGAATATATAGGGTTGGTATTTATAAGATGGGAAGTTAATTAAATAAAATGCACAATGAATATGGAAGGCAAGGGAAGTGGTGGTTGGGTGTTGTAATGTGCAACTACATGAAGGACGCAACTACCGTAATGCCTCAACCCCCGTATGAGTCTGTCTCATTTCTATTAATTCTACTACATTTGGTGGAAGTTGAGAAACATGACCGTGAGATTGATTGTCAAGTTGAGATTTCGTGTTATAATGTGAACACTATATATATAATCAATACAGGAAAACTCTTGTAATCTCTCTATGCTTTTCATCTCTCTCTTCTCTCTTTCTCCATGTTTGCACCTAAATCTAATAATAACATACAAAGAAAATACTACCTTTACTTTGACATTGAAATATTTATTTTCATCTTTGTCTTGCACTTTAAACCATTTATTTTCACTAGGATTTTGACAATAAGGAGTTCCTTTACTTTGACATTTAAAAGTCAAAACCATTTATTTTCACTAGCATTTTGACCATAAGGAATTCATTATAACTGCCGAATTATTTGGAAAAATAAATGTATAAGAGTAGAAAGTTGATAAATGTTCAAAAGCAATAAAACTTACAAAATAAAGAACGTTTAAAATTCCCTTTTTTTATTTGTTCAATTAAATCATAATGATATTTTTGAAAAAGCAAAGTTATGACCCAAAGAGAAAACTTTTTTATAGTGATATAAGTAATGCACCAAAATGACATGAAATTAAAAGTGTTGACGCTAACATGATAATTATTTTAGAACAAAGCCTGCCTACCGATCACGTAATCTTATCAACTTACGAATAATAAATAATAATAATAATAATAATTAAATTAGCTTCATCGTCAATCTTCTCACGTCTCTCCTAACTCCGAAGTTATTATTTTCGTGTTAATTTCTGTTTATGTGATGTGACCTGAAAAAAAAAATCAAAAAACGAGAAAAGCATGTATTTGTTACTGACATAGAAAAAGGGGTGTGGTGTACAGTGTACACTGCGTGCCTTGACTCGTTAGGAGTTTTTTTTTTTCTGTTATTTTCTGTTTTCTTCTTTCATCGTGTTATAGGGGATTATTACTTTCATATTATATGAGAGATTTTTTCTCTTATGCACTCACAATTTAAAAGAGAGAGAAGAGAGAATAAAGAAAAGAAAAAAATAGAGTGGGCTCCATTCTTGATTTGTGAGTGCATAAGATAAGAGTAATATTTCACTTAAAAAAAAGTTTCATTTTTTTTACAATTAATGTAGATAAATATTGATATACATTGCAAAACGATGTCGTTTTATGACGAAAATCAAAATATTTTTATAATTAAATTTATTTCAGGGTTATAATAGTATTTCTCATTATAATTTTTTAATTTTTTCACTCCCAGAACATTTGGGGTGAGTATAAATAACTTATCCATATTCATTATAGAAATATTAAAGCCTACAAAAATAAAAACTTATTAGTAACAGAAAATTTGAAGACTTAGGAAATTTTAAATATGTAAAACATTATTTAAGGTTTTTGTTGGTTTATAACCTATCAAACACGGCAGGGCCGGCTTGACTCAGCGGTAAGCTTGCTTACCGTGTTGAGTCAGGTCGCGGGTTCGAATCAGTCTCTATGCAAAAAATGCAAGACTGCCTAGAATATTCCCTTCCGCAGACACTCACGAAGTGGGTATTTGAACTGGGTCGGCCCTTTATAACCTATCAAACACGAGCTAACCATCTCGAATTTTGACATTGGAATATCAAACATGAGCTAATCACTGTGCTAAGGTGGTGGTGGTGGTGATCGCCATCGTGGAAGGAGAGACGCACAAGAAGTATTTTTTCTGTGATAACTATTCTCCGATCTTGGGGAATAATTTTTAAGAACAATAGCCGTATATACCTTCTGGTGCCGTTGCCCTGAAAGAAATCTGAGTTAGGTTATTGTTCTTAAAATTTCCTATTAAAAAGTCAGGGTTAGTACGAGAGGTTTGAGTAGTTTATATTAAACAAAGATTTCTGTTAAAAGAAATCAAATGCTCGAACCAAACTACTCACTTAAAATCATAAAATCAAAAGAGATTGGGTAGATATCTATCTAGACATCTAGAGTTATGGATATCTTCCTTATCTCGTTATATTTTATGATTTTATGGAAGTACTTTTACTTGGATGAGTAACTAATGTGGCCTTTATAGGTCTTGGGCACTCTCATCCTTTGGGTTAACTTTTGGGTGGTGTATCCTAAGGTTCTTTACAGAGTTTTATTTCATTTGGATGATCTCTTTGACTCTCGAATTCAAGGTTAAAGTCATTTATGGATTCTGTTGAGCTTTTGGATATCTATACAACTTTAATATTTGTCTTTTTTTAACAAAAAAATATGTAGATTAAGAGGGGTTCATTTCGAAGGGAGAAGATACTACTTCAACTGTAACTTTTTTTTTTATGAATTTATAACTTCTAATTGCAAGTTTGAAACTTTTTAATTAATCTTGTTACTTTTGTATGAAGAATTATAGACTTAAGACAAAAAATCACAAATTTATGAATAGGAAGTTATAAAATTTACAATAAAATTACAAACTCATGAGAAAATAAAAAAAAGTTCCAAACTTTTGAAGTTGCATGGCATTTTTTTTTTTTTTGGAGGAAATTGCAAAGTATATATTTATGAGAAAAAGGTATGTCAGTTTTGAAAAAATGTGAAACCCATACCTTTAAAACTTTTTCCACTCACTCTCTCCCATTATCTATCTCTTTCTCTCACTTAAAATTACATATAAACATCTCTTTCTCTCACTTAAAATGACATAACTTTGTGTTCTTTAAAATTAATAAACATTTTTCCTATATTTATTTCTTGATATCTTTACCAAATGAAATAGAAAGAATATTAATTGAATAATAATAATGGGTTCGCTTTTCTCTCTTATCTGTAATAAGCCCAATACGACATCATTTTGGAACAAAAATCATGGTATTTTTATAATTTTAATTTATTTTAAGATTATAACAATCTTTATAATTATAATTTTTTAATATTTCAATTCCAAAACAACGTCAATTTAGGAGTAAATGCAGATAATTTACCTGCAATGACTGCAGAATATTTTTCTGCATAATAATACTCTGAATGTTTTAATAAAAAGTGATTTAATTCAATATATTGATATTTTCTTATAATTAAAATTAAAAATGTTTAATGACTTTCTTTATGTACAATTATCTCCCAAAATATTTTGAAAGAGTAAGTCATTTGATCCCATATATGCATAATTGTTAGGAATAATTTCGAAATTGTTGATGTGTTTTTACCTTCACTGTTTTTGTCAAACTTTCTGTTGGATAATAGTTCGAAACAAAACCAAATGAGGTTCAGGATGAGTAATTACTATTCTTTGCAAAAATATACAATGAACCAATGTGAAATACAATTTATACATGCTAGATTTAATTGTACTTAACCCATATTGAGTACTTAATATATGAAAATTATTTTTTTAGTAGTCACCAAGACAGGCTATTCGCTGTCTATCTATTAAGGACAAGGAACATAAAGAACCTGGCATGATACAATCAAGATAATTTTCCGGACACCAGTATACATGGGAACACAAATCACATCCATCGTCAATGACCAAGATGGAAATATGAGCATCCCCACAAAAGTCTTCAATCTAAATGCATGTTTAAGATTCCTGCCTAGCTAGACATCATGACATGATCAATTGCCTGAATTGCTTGATTGGAAAAAAATCTTACATCAACATCAGGATCCTCGCTGAGCTCGACCAGACATGGACGGATTGTCTTTTCCACATCCTGAATGGAAATTGAATCCACAAAATAAGAGTGGAAGTAAAAGGAAGCAAAGGGGGTATATGAGGACAGAAAACACAAGAAATGTTTATAATAATACAATAGAAATATGAGATGCTTAGTTGCTTACAGATTGATCCACTATGGGGAAGATGGACTCTAGGACCTTTGCCACATTGAACTTAATGTTGGGAACTCTACACCGGAGCAAACAGGCAGCAAAGCTGATTATATTTGATCATTACCCTATAGCGTAATCATGCTTAAAAATAAATAAAAAAAATACCTGTCTTTTGAAGCAGCAATAACAACAGGCAATAATTTTGAACGAGTGATTTCAGAGCCCATCACAGGAGCAAGCAGAGAGATAGCATGAAGAATGGTCATTCGATACAAATAATGTGGATTGCTAATCATCTCCAAAACCTGTATACCATGAATGCCCATACTGTTACTTGTAAGTTATATTAGGGAGCTCAGCAGACAAGTAATAGTATGGTAGATCAAAGCGAATATTTCAACATGCGTTTTAGACCCTAACGAAGGGGTCTAACAAACCCAAGAGATTATGTTACAGTGGAACTGGCAAAAAGAGCTTTAACAGAGGACAGAAGAAAGGTTGGACAGAAAGAAACCACAAATCCGAGCTTTGTTCAACTGAAATTCCCAATATATGGATATCTAACCCCAAAATCATTTATGTAAGCCAAATAACATAGAATGAAAGAAAAAAATCTTCATTAACTACTTTTAGTAGCCAGACCCCAAAGGTGAAATTCCTCTGTTCATCATAATTATTGATCTTTTGTACATGACTTCATATTTAAAAGTACCAGGAAAAACATATAATTCCATTACTCCAATACTGTTTTTACAGGAACTGGTATGCTTAAACTGAAACAAGCTTGGCTAAGACAAATGCAAGCTTCTTAGATCTCAATCTAGCCGAGTGACAGTGGAAAATGTTCACCATTTCCCCATCAGTGCTTCCAATTGACACTCATAATCATTTGACACTCCAATTGAGTGAAGCATTGATCTTGACTGAGATACCATGCTTAAGAACCTCAATGCCATTTTCAAGCAATTTCCCTTTTTTAATGTTTAACCAAAGTGAAATCATTACATCAAAGAATTGGTTAATTGAATATACTTCTTCAAGTGAGCTCATACAATTTACATCCAAACTATTTAATACAAAAAACTGCAAAAATGACAATGCAGCACAAAAGAACTCTTTAAGATCTATCAGCTTCTCTGCAAGCTATACTTACTGACAAAAGCTTTGTTCTATACATACCCAGCACGAGGTTCTTTCTTCATCCACAATGGTTTATGTAATTTTCTAATTTTCATCACATTATAAGCAATGAAATGCATCCAAATCCAAGTATAAAGCAAAACAAGTATGGGAAATTAAAAAAGAAGATACAGATAGACTCACCCACACAAACAACATGCATAAATAGAGACATGGTGTACTATGCTAAAATAATAATATAAGCCAACAGATGAACCTGTGGAATTATGTGCTGCATAGCCCACTCAGGACCAAATTCTTCTGCCAGGCGCTTCAAGTTGCTAGCAGCTGCTTCGCGAATTGAATGAACCTGTGACAAACAATGAGGAGGTTAATAAACTCATTTGAAAAAAGTACATCCCTAAAATACAGTCAAACTAGTAAGGAAGTGGAGTCCACCAACCTTGTCCTGTAACCATTGCATGCAAAGAGCACCAAGCTTGTCATCAAAAAACCCAACCCCCAATTGACTTGCCAATAAGGGTATATACTCTATTATTGCAAGCCGAACCCTCCAATGCCTATCCTCGGCAAGCTCCACAATGGCTGGTAACAAAGATTGAGATAACAAATCGATTCCAATAACCTGCAAGAATAACTTTATCAAGATGACTTCGAAAATTTTTGCTTTTTTTTATGTTTTTTCCTTTTGTATGTGAGTAGAGGGTAGCATGCAGGCACAAGGCCATAAGCTTTATTTGCTATTGTTAGTAGCACCACAGGAGAAAAAGAAAAAAAACACAGTGTTTGTCAAAAGAATATAAAGCAATTTACAGATAAAAACCACTCCTGAACTATAAACCTGGTTCACTTGATCAAGCTTGCTTATGATATTTAGGCGCACATCAGGAAATTCATCCTTCAAAAGGGAAAGGAAAATAGGAAGAAGCTGCTCGATTGTTGCATCCTGCAATGACAAAAAGGAAGAATAGGTAGTAGTTTCTCGGACATTTTGAGCAAAAAAAGAAAAAGAAAAAATGTTAAAACAACCCTGCCATGGCATTAGTTGCAGAAGCAAAACTATCACAACCCAATATAAATTTCTTAATACCAGCTAAAGAAAGAAGTCAGATGCCACAAAGTAACCACCAAGGATAAAAATATTCAGATTGATCATAAATTTAAAAAAAACTAAGGAATGATATGCGGAACACAGAATGACACAAGAAACATCAATAACATTCACATAGGTTTTAACTCTATAGTTGACACCTTTGCCAGGGTACAAGGCCAGGATATGTAACCTAAATTTGACAGTGAGGCTCTTTCTTCTCTTTATTACAGGCTGGGAGGGTGGGGAGGTGAAAATTTATAGGGTGATTCTGGTTAACTACTGCACAGGTCAATCAACTACACAGCATGGCATATCTCCAAATCCACTTGCAAAGGACAATATTATTTTTAAAAAAGGACAAATCTCAATACAATGCTGTTCTTAGGTTTAATTGCCTACACACCACAATCCAGGTAATTCACATGTGAAGATGCAATACATACTCTAAGACCCAAAGCACTAAATGATGTCTCCATCTCAGTTTAGATGAGAGGAAAAATTTTCTGAGTTAGGCACTGAGACAAATTGAATAATTTGAAGGACAACCAACAAAAATTTAACCATGCATGATAGGGATAATGACCTTTTGTGCTTTAGACCACGACAACTGCAAAGAATGCTATTTGACATTTATACCTTTCCTAAAACCGGAGCCATTCCCATTATTACTGAAGCCAAAGCAGAGCGAACATGCTGAGAAGAATCTGATGACAATTCCTGCAAAAGTTGTACAAAGCATTTAAACCTGTAAATATAAATTTGAGAACATACTAAATTGCAAGACAAAAATTAAAGAGGCGCTCACCTTCACACAAGGAAGAATATGCTGAATTGCAAGTTCTGGATTTAAAATCCGGCAAAACTTGGTCACTTTCCCAGCAGCTGCTATCCGTACTTCGGCTTCATTGTCTCGAAGCAAACGCACATAAGCAGGGACCAATTCCATTCTTCACAAACAATCATCATTAGAGAAAATCTTAAGAAACATAAATAGATATATTGATAGGACATTGAATCCGGAACTTAGTAAACATGAGTGGAAATCAATATAGTAATCACAAGATTTTGCATTTAAAGTTTCAAACCATTAGCATGACTGGCCCAACCAGTGAACACAGCTCATAATACACAATATATTAAAATATAGTCATGAGTTATATGATATACAGATATACAGCATGTTTAATATTCAGCCAAAACAAAATACCTGGTAGGTTCAGGGCCTACAGCTTCACAGAGCTCATACAATTGATTTGCAACCATGTAACGCACACGCCAAGACTTATCCTGTTTTTTCAGGATCAAATCAAATCAGACCAAATAAAAAAGTAATAAATAAAACGAAAAAAGGTGACCTAGTATGATGGACAAAATTCCACAGATATATAAATTCAGGCATAACAAAATAATAAGGGTGTGTTTAAGAGTTGGGATGATAAGAGAAGCAACATATCCAAGGAAAAATAAGGGGAAGGGAAGAGACTGGGCAGGTTAAATCATGCTTTTCCTTAATCATGTAAGAAGTTTAAAATACACAAGGAAATAGAAGGTAAAAATTAATATGTATGTGTGTATATAATACCAATTTACAAATTCACTATTTATTAATAAACTATTAAAAAGGGGGCGAACCGGAGCAGTGGTCAAAAGACTCAAAACTGTTCCTTCATGACTGAAAGGTCGTGGGTTTGAATCCAGGAAACAGCCTCTTTGCAATTATGCAAGGGTAAGGCTGCGTACAAGGATTTCCTCCACCCCACACTCGCTAGTCGGGTTTAACGGGGAGTGATTTTTCATTAATAAACTATTACAATAACATTATATTTCAACAATGATATTTTGATGAAATTTAGATATAATTTTTTGGAAGTATTTAGATATATAATTTAAGAGTATAGTCATGGACGTATTGTGCATCATGGACGTATCATTTTTGTGAAATTACTGTACTGCATCAAATCAAGTATATCTTAAGATATTTTGATAAATAAAAACTACCAAAAATTATATGCATCATTATAGTACAGTATCTGGTATATGAATGGATAAGAATATATTATTACTAAATAATTTTCAATCTCTAGATAATAAAATACCGATTCACATTAGGTCGGTTGCACATGGGACTTATAAGAGATTGACACTAGTCATTTAACCAGGACCTCATGTTTTCAATAGAAAGACGTGTACAGAAAAGAACAAAAGCAGAAGAGAATTTGTGATCTCTGGTCAAGAAAAATAATAAAATAAGGGTGGGGGACTAGATATGAAGAATTATCTAGTCTTATTTATAAAGTTATAAATACAACAAAACAAAGCAAAGATGGAAGAATAGTTATTGGTCCCAGCTCTTACCTCCTAGTCAAAGCTGATTAAGAAACAAGGGTATATCTCAAACACAAGAATCCAAGGCATGGATATTTATAAGAGCCAATCAACGGTGCAAAGAAAATATATAATAAATATATAATGCCACTGTTCTCATCCAAAAAAATTTCCATACTGTTTTGCAAAATTAAAACATGGTTGTCTCTGTTTGTTTGCAAGACATCAAAAGTTAAGATTAATAGCACTTATTATGGAAATTTTTTAATTCAAACTTTGGATAATAGGCCTGTATTGTGCAATACACACGACAAGGCTAGGTTGTTTTTGTTTCTCTTCGCTAGCTTTTAGATGATTTCTTATAAAGCATATGGGATGGTGCTATTTAGTAGATGTCCTTTTAAATATTAAGTATTCTAGAACATTCTTATAAAAGAAAAGCAAAAGAAAACAAGTAGCATAATATAATTTGAGCACGATGAAGAAGAAAAATTAATTATATGATTATTAATAGTTCTATCCACTCCTAAAAATGCACCTGCGAGAAGTTAACAATAACCGGAAGTATATGTGCGACACAATCTTGTGGCTCCAACAACTTGCCAAGAGCAGCACAACCCTCCACAGCCAACAATCTAACAGAGTCTTGTTCTGAACCAAGTTAAAAAGTAAAATTATACACACACAAAAAAAACCACTTGCATTAAGGAAAATAGATTATGGAATCACGATTGACAAGCCCTTTTCATCTACAAAGAATGAGAAACAAGTATTCAATTACCATCCTTAGTAAGATCTTCAAATATTGACATGATATCTGCCTTCAAATGAGCATACTCAACAGTTGCAGCAAACTTCCCAAGATTTGAGGCAGCAGACCTTCTAACCATTGGCATGTCATCTTGACACAACTGACTGTATATTGACCTCAACTCTGTCTTGGACATATCTGGCGCACTTGGGTATGCAATATGAAATAGTCCACATGCAGAGACTCGGGCAGTGAACCATTCACCTGCTGCCAATCGCTGAAAAAAATCCAAAGCATATATTGGACAGGAGGTTCAACCAGCAAAACAGATTTAAACTTCCAGCCTAACAGGATATATTCAACACATCATAACTGATGAATATGCTTTATGATACATGTAACCATTTAGCACCACTAAAGTGATAGATATTTTGGCCAAAGAGTGGTCTGACAAAAGGTAGATATGGGCATCATTTAAGTAGCTAAAATTACAGTGATTTAGGTAGAGAAAGAGGAAAAGAGAGATATGATAGACCATGAATAACATTCTCTAGTGTATATTCTTGTGATACAAAAGACAAAGCACTAACCCCTATTTATACTAGTAGTAAACTCTTAGTCCTAACCAAATAAATAAATCAGGAAATATAATGAAATATGGAAACCACTCTTAAAAGATCATCAAAGATACTAAAATTTTCTAAGATAAACTATGCTTTAAGCTTGTTACAATAAAACATACTAAAAGAAAATACAAGAAAAACATATTGCTATGGTAGGCGACAGAGTTCGGAATTAGACTGCATCTAGGACAAAGACAGGGCTGGTATGAGTCATAGTCAATATAAGTCACCATCAAAATGATCATCAATGGGAAGAAAAGTCACCACTAGTATGATTGGAAGTGGACCGCCTAATTGTTAAGCAGAAAAGATGTAACTTTATCATTTCTCCCCTTCAATGTTGGGCTGGCATTGGAAAAGAGCCAAACAGTAACAAGGAAAAAATGACAAACCACAAAAAACCACCACAAAGAATGCAAAGAAACAGCCAAACACATCGAACCTGACAGAGAGAAACACATGAGGTGAAGAGATAGAGTGCCAAAAAGAGAACATAGCAGGAGAGACGGCCAACCAAAAGGAATAAAATAATCATGGAAGAGCTCCTGATTTTAGGGAACCGAGAAATAGAATATAGTATTGATATCTGGAGTGTAATGATACTGTTGGTCCAGGGTTTCTGTGGCCAGATTTTGTGCACAGCCAACGGGAAGAAAAGAATCATGGAGATAACAAAATCATTATGGTAAAGTTCCAAATTTTAGGAAACTCAGCAGTGGAATAGTAACAAGACAGATCACAAAGGATGGTACCACTCTAATACCATATTGAAATATAGGGATTTAAGCAGATAAAGAGGAAAGGAGAGATAAAATAGACTGTGAGTATTATTCTCTTGTATATTGATGTGATACAAATTACAAAATACCCAGATCCATTGACCAAACACTTTTTTGTTTCATAAGAAAAATACCAAGTTGTTTATATTACAGGAAATAATTAAAATACCAGGAAAAGTAAATGAATGCGATAATCAGGACCACAATAGAAACCAGGACCAAGCATGAGCAAGGAAATTTTTAGGTACGAATTCAAGATGGAGTTCAATATATGGTAATGAGTAAAGCACTTATGTCGATGAAATAATGTAATCTGACCTTCACCAAAGGGATGAAATACTCAACCAAATCACTCTCCCTCATTTGAGATCCAATTCTACAAAGTGACTCCACAGCTTTTTCTCTCACACATGTTTCCTCTACAGTGCAAAGTGTCTCCAAAGGTTGGAGCAACACATGGGCATGTTCCACTCCCCCAACAAAAGGAATAAATACCCCCAACTCTTCTGCCATCGCAAGAAGTACCTCATCATCATCATCATTATTCTCACCCAAAAATGGTATTAATTCCTTACGGGTTCGCTCCTCCCCAAGAGCACGCGCAATTGTTGATAGCTTGCGAATTGAGTTCAACCGCAGCTGGATGTCATCATTTTTCAGCTCGTCTATAAGAACTGCGATTGGATACAATGGTTCATCAGCCATAGACATCTTTTGTTTCCAAGATTTCTGGCAGAATCGGTTAAATCAAATTGTTAGAATAGTAGCTCAAATACAACCATAAGTTCTGAAAATAATAACACATGAACTAGCAAATATTATTAGATTGTCAAACTACCATAATTCTAATGTATAAATCTTTCAACTTAAGGGGGGAAAAAAAACACTTGATCTTTCAAACTAATTTGCATGAAACTACTTAATTTCACAATAATTACTTTACTCTCAATTCAGATTTTTTTTTCCTTTTAACGTAATGCCTACCGAAACCAAATCAAGAATTCAAAAAAATAAAAAATAAAAAATAAAAAGAAGCATACCACAACCAACATATTTCAAGAGCTCATCGAAAAAAATATTAAAAAAATTGAAAATGTTGTCAAAATGACAAATCAGAAATCATCAACAAAACCCTAGGGTTCAAATTAAGAAGCCAAAGAACAGAAAATCGTACCGTATCGCAGGGTAATGTCGATATCTTTCAATTTCGCTATTTGCCGAAACGAAACTACGGAGGAATTGCAATATTATGTTGAAAAGTTGGATAGAATCAAAAAGCGGTTTTAGTTATGGAGGTGCTAAGCGTGGCCACTGGTGAATGTGGAGTAAAAGAAAAAAACGAAGGCAAATGCAACTCTGAAACCCTAACCCTACGAAGGAAGAACGAAGAAGACGATAGCGGAAGCAGTTTAAGGTCCCAAGACCGAAGTCCTCATTCTTTCAATTCTTGAGTTTTAAACGCATGATTCCATTAACTTTTCCTTTTCCTTTCTTTTCTTGTCACAAAACAAACAACTTTTTTTTTTTTTTTGGTTAAAAAAACAAACAACTTTATATTTACACATTTTTTCAGTTTTAATTGTTGATTTTCGTTAATATGATAATTATAATTTATTAAAAATTAATAATTAATTAATAAATAGGACTCAATAAATTATAATTGTCAAATTAACAAAAACTAATGTTTAAAAATTTAATTGTAAGAGTTTATAAGTGAGAAAAATTATAAATATAACTTCTTTCATATTTAAAATTATGAATTTTAGATTTTTTAATTATTTAAAATAAGAATTAATATATAAATAAATTAAAAGAAAAAAGTTGTTTTCAAATATATATATATATATATATATATATGAAATAGGGTCATGATTATTTTCAACGGATTAGTATAAGGTGTAAAATGATCACTCTCATATATGTATGTATATATGATTCTATTTATATCTGTAACAACTTTCATTTATATTTATTTTTTTAGTAATGTGAGTCACTGGTTAAGATTGAGTGTAAGACTTATAATTCTTACATCGATGTAAGAATATTCTATATATATATATATATAATATTTCGATTAAAATTTATTGAGAATTAATAAATGTGACCTAATATATTAATAAGAGAAAGGATATTTATTCATTTCATCATAAGGTAAAAATATTATTTTATGTTTCATTTAATGAGGTTAACACAACTTCTCGAACCCTCTATGCATGCTAATGACTTAGGACCCTATATGCATGCTAATGACTTAGGTTTGATTCTTGGCTTTCCTTCTTTGATAAGTGATATATAATATTAATATAAATCTTCTGTGAGATTGATAATTATCTCTAACCTTCTATGCGATTCAGATGGGGACTCTTATCGGCTGGTCAATAGAAAATCAACTTGGATCCCGCTCCCGGGAGATCTATGGGAGCTGCTCTGATGGAGGTGCAAGGGGCAGCGACCCTGGGTTTGTAGAGACCAGATACTATTTTGGGCCTCTGCATTATTGCAAATTTCTTTTTCTTAATAGTTTGGACTTAAGCTCATAAATAGTTGTTAGAATTTTCTAAATCTTATTTATATTCCATTGTAAACTGAGTGACTTGTAACGAGTGACGATGATATGAATATAATACAGACAAGCTGAATATAGCTTATATTGGGTGAAACACGAAAAACCTGTGTTTGAATTTTTCTTCCCTTTCTTTTTTCTATTTTCTCGATTTAATGTGATTTGAAAAAGAATGTTTGGAGTCAAATGCGATGTTAGCTGTTGTCTTGACTGTTAAATTGGATCTCCTACACCGACAAGTTATAAAGGCCTCCCATTAGATATATGGAAAATTATTTGTCCTTTTAAATGAAATGACTTATGTCATTTTACTATCACAAAGAGGTGAGACTCACACCTTTATTTTTTGTCCTCTCTCTCTCATCACATGATCTATCTCTTTTTCTTACTAAAAATAACACAACTTTACGTCCTTTAAAATTACACACGTTTTCCCTTAAATATATTACTTGGCAGAGGAGTTGAGGGCTATTATATTTGACAAATTTCTTCGGCAGAATCACCAATTAGCTATATTCATTCTATAATAGCTTTATCTTTGCATTGGTCGTGGAGGAGTTTATTACACAAGTTGATGAGAGCTTATTTGAGATTTCCTATAGTTTATCCCCACCCGCCTATTTATTTCGTGCCTCGCTTTTTTTTTTTAATTTTTTTTAATACAATTATAACACTGAGATTTGAATCTATAGAAATTACTAAGCCCCTAAATACTTGACCGCTCCTGGTGGCTTCTCTGCTTGTTTCTTTGAGGCCATGAGACTTTGACACTTTGTTGAGTCTTGCATTATATATTTGTAGACTGCATGACAGCATTAGACGTAAGGTTGCTTTGAAAAGTAAATATTACAAACTTACGACTAATGTACATGGGGTTTGCATTTATCATTTAACATGACACAAAAAAATTTCTTACGCACAATATTTTGTGAGGCCCACACTTTTTGAAAAATAAAATAAAATTTAAGGTACGCAAACGAATCTCTATAACATCACACAATAACTCTTATAAAACACAATGTATATTGCAGGGATTACAATTTTAATGAAGGTGATTATGTTATAGTACGCAGTTGTCTTGAACTTCACTCTAAGCACTGATTTAAATAGTTCCATGACATAACAATTATTCCTTTTCTTATTTTAGATAAATATGAGTCTAATATATATTTATATTTTCTTGGCTTGCCTAGTGATACGAATGTTAGGGCAAAAAAATTAATTTATTGTTTTTTTAATAAAAAATTACGAAAAAGTAGTCGTTTTAAAAAAAATTACGAAACTATAGCAGTCAGTCACGCCCAAAAGGGGGCGTGACCACCAGGAGAGAGACACGCCCTGCAGAGGGCGTGACCACCCTGGGGAACACGCCCAAAACAGGGCGTGACCAAGGAGGAGAGAGACACGCCCAAGGAAGGGCGTGACCCACAGGGGTAACACGCCCACTGCAGGGCGTGACCCACTGGGTGGTCCTGCCCAATCCTGGGCGTGAGTGACTAAACTGAGTCTATTTAAACGTCCACCCTCCTACACACTCTTCACAACTCTCTCATTGTTATGCTTAAAACTTTTTGATAGTTTGCACTTGTTTACTCGTATTTTATTTTATCTTTTCATATTTTGATTTTTAAAATGAGTTCTGATACTATTCGTGTTGTTCTTTATTTTAACGGTAGGATAGAAGAAGGTCGTCGTGGTGTTATTTTTGCAGGGGAGAAAAGGCCATCACGTATTAAACGGAACTCAACGGTTGCAGAGCTGCATCAGAAAATACGTCAAAAATTATGTCTCGCAGACAACCAATTGATCACTCTAGTCACAGCAAGATTATGGCAACTTGAACAATACATGAGCTTGCAATTGGTCGATGATGAAGACATCGATATGGTAATGGAAGAGTTTTCCAACCAATCCCGAAAGGATTTCCTAGAGTTGTATGTGGATATTACCACCGCGGAGGAAGTTGTTATACCAATGAGGTCAGTTAGGTCTACTTCTCCTGTTATTGCATCCTCATCTGTTGCTCCTGCAGTTAACATGTCTGATGAAGATGAACATGACCCTACTTGGGTTATGGATGAGGAGAATGACGAAGATGATGAGGAAAATATTGCAATGGAGGATCGTCTTCTTGCAGAGGATGCGAGTGCATCGGACAATGACGAAGAATGTGTCAGGTCTGGTAATGAACTTCAACCATGGCATGATTTGGGGGAGTCTCGTATGGTTGTTCATCATGACACAACATCGAGTCAAGCACCAGAATATCCTGAAGGTATGCTACGAATTAATATACGGTGTGTTTCGATGTCGCAATTATCCATTAAGAAAATAACTCAATTCTATTATTATTATTACGTAGTACGTGTAGACGATGCACCTGTTGATCCTTTTTGGTCAGAAATTCCACATTACACATATATTGATTGGGATTATCCGAGTGAGGCACAATCATGGACACAGAGTTCGGGTTCAATCCAGGGTCCATGGCAATTGGGAGACAAATTGTATGTTAACCAACAATTTACATCCAAAAAGGAGGCTCAGATTGCAATCAAGCGCTACCTCATGAAGGAGCATCAAGAAGCAATTGTGGTTGAGAGCACTCCCACAAAATTAAGCATGAAATGTTGCGCGCACGTCCAAGGTTGCCCGTGGAGGATCAGGGTAATTAAACCAACGTATGGTGAAAATTGGAAGGTAACGAAATGGGGTGGGAATCACGATTGCTTGAATGATCATCTTTCTCAAGATCATCGACAACTTGATTCTGACGTTATTGCAGCACTTGTAGTAGGTATGTAATTTCAAATTAAAAAGCTAATTAAAATTGCTGTTGGTATACCTGTTATTCTGTTAATGTTTATATCCAGTCTTTGTAATTCAGAGATGATAAAAAAGGAACCTTCAGTGGCCATTGCTCTCGTTCAGGAGAGAATAACTCATTCATATGGATTCAAAGTTTCATATAGAAAGGCATGGTACGCAAAGCAGAAAGCCATGGCAATGTTATATGGTGATTGGGAAGAATCGTATGCATTTTTACCCAGGTGGTGTGAATATATGCTTCGTTTTGCACCAGGTTCCTTTTACAATATTCAAACAAAGGATTGTTTTGTTGCGGGGCAGTTGGATCCCGGAAAACGTGTTTTTGTTCGTTGTTTCTGGACTTTTAGACAATGTTGTGAGGCATTTAAATTTTGCAAACCAATGATACAAATTGATGGCACTCATCTATACGGAAAATATAAGGGAAAGTTGTTGATTGCCACATCTCAAGATGGCAATAATGAATGTGTGCCACTTGCATTTGCCGTTGTTGAGGGTGAGACATTGGAGGCTTGGTCATACTTCCTTGCCAATCTTCGTCTGCACGTCACACAAGCGCAGAATATATGTCTAATTTCAGACCGACATGTTAGTATATTATCGGCTGTTGAAAATAATCCCCTATGGCAGGCACCTCATGCATTTCATGTGTTTTGCCTACGACATGTTGCAAGCAATTTTAATCAACGATTTAGAAATGACAAATTGAAGGCCAGCCTGATGAATATAGGTATGTTGCACACTATGATTGGTATATCTGAATGTTGTAGTTTTTTGTTAAGCATAAACTGTGTGTTTTTTAATTGTTCGCAGGATATACTCCTTGCATGGTGGATTTTGAGAGGTCCCTAGCAAGATTTCGTGACACAAGCAGGCAGGTAGCTGAATGGATTGATGCTATCCCTAAGGAAAAGTGGTCGCGTGCACATGACCTTGATGGACGAAGATTTGGGCATATGACAACAAACTTGGCAGAATCCATCAACAGGGTGTTAAAGGGAGCAAGAAACATGCCCATTACTGGTCTGGTAAAATTTACATACAGTAGATTGGTCCAATATTGCGTGGAAAGAGGTCAATCTGCTTGTAGACAAGCTGAATCTGGTCATACATATTGCAAAAATGTGATTGAAGCATTGTCACATAATGAATCCGTTGCAACAATGCATACTGTGCGTACATATAATGTTGATGAAACTGTTTTTGAGGTGGATGCAGGATTTGAAAGGACATATGCTGTCAACCTTGCTGCTCGTACATGCCAATGTGGACAATTTAGAGCATTTAAATATCCTTGTAGTCACGCCGTTGCTGCAGCATTATCCATCCGTCGGAATTATAGACAATATATAGATGATGTATTCAAGACGTCAAACTTGGTAAAAGCGTACTCGTTTCCCTGGGAGCCAGCTTCTGTTAAATAGTTGGCCACGACGTCTGGTATATCATCGTGATGTGGTCCCCCCTGAAGCTTACCCCGCCTTGTCTTTAACGCCCTCACCTTGTCCTCGTTCCACACAAGTTGTGAAACGTGAGAGCGTTGTGTCCTCTTACGTAGTACCTCCCACCTATATGGGCCAGGAAGTACATGCGTAGAGGGATCACATGACTCGAGATCACCATCGGATCCAGAGCGTGAGGACTCTGATGAGGATGAATGAGCCATAATAGAGAATACTACTACAAATGAAAAATAATGTACCCAAATTACTATTGATTTTATATTAATTTACACTAAATAATATTTAATTTCACTTAATTACATAGCATTTAATAGCATTTACACATAATAAAATTTAATTTCACTTAATTTACTAACCCCTAACAATTAGATAAAGTCACTAATATTTTACTAACCCCTAACAATTAAATAAAGTCACAAATATTTTATTCTAACCCCCTAACAGTTAAATAAAGTCACTAATATTTTATTCTAACCCCCTAACAGTTAAATAAAGTCACTAATATTTTATTCTAACCCCCTAACAGTTAAATAAAGTCACTAATATTTTATTCTAACCCCCTAACAGTTAAATAAAGTCACTAATATTTTTTTCTAACACCCTAACAATTATCTAAGTCACTAATATTTTTTTCTAACACCCTAACAATTATCTAAGTCACTAATATTTTTTTCTAACACCCTAACAATTATCTAAGTCACTAATATTTTTTCTAACACCCTAACAATTATCTAAGTCACTAATATTTTTTCTAACACCCTAACAATTATCTAAGTCACTAATATTTTTTTCTAACACCCTAACAATTATCTAAGTCACTAATATTTTTTTCTAACACCCTAACAATTATATAAGTCACTAATCTTTTTTTCTAACAACCTAACAATTATCTAAGTCACTAGTATTTTTTCCTAACACCCTAACAATAATCTATGTCACTAATAACTATCATATATTAATTGCTGTTAATAAAAAAAATGAACAAATAAATATGGACTTACACGAGTGAGACAGAGCTTCGCTGCGCAAAACCTTCCAAAATCTATCTAGAGAGAAGGAGGAGGAAGAGGATTGGAGAGAGAATATGGGAGGTGAAATGAGGTAAAATGGTGAAAATGGGGTTATATAGACCCAGGTGGGTCACGCCCTCGGTTGGGCGTGTTACCCCCCTTGGTCACGCCCTCTGCTGGGCGTGTTCCCCAGGGTGGTCACGCCCTCTGCAGGGCGTGTCTCTCTCCTGGTGGTCACGCCCCCTTTTGGGCGTGACTGACTGCTATAGTTTCGTAATTTTTTTTAAAACGACTACTTTTTCGTAATTTTTTATTAAAAAAACAATAAATTAATTTTTTTGCCCGAATGTTAGTCCTATTTTAAATATGGATAATCTTTTTTTTTTTGAAAGAAAATATGGATAATCTAATATCTTATGAAAGCACTTTCAACCTCCCTTTTCGGCTCCAACTGTTTTTGTAAGACTAGGTCATCTCAGGTTCCCAAAGTTCCTATTGTTCACGTCAATTTTTTGATATCCTTTTGTTCTCCGTGTGTATTTCATAGCTTATGGTATAGAACTTTAGCATCTTGAAGAGACATCTTTACTTACGAGTTTACTCTCTCTCCAAAAAAAAGGGAGAGACCAAGTTCAAATACTCACTTCATGAGTGTCTGGGGAAGGAAATACTCTAGGCAATCTTTCCCCTGCTTTTTGCAGAGAGGCTGATTCGAACCCGCGACCTGACACACCACGACAAGCAAGCTTACCGCTGAGCCAAACCGACCCTTCAGTTTACTCTCTCCAAATTTGCTAAATTTAAAACTTTGGCGTGAATAAGGTATGAAACTGCGAATACAAAAAAAATAAAAAATAAAAAATAGAGACATCAAAATATACAAGATATAAAGATAAAGATATTTTTAAACATTTTAATCTTTATTCCTCCCACTACCCGAAAATCTTTGAATTTTCGGGCGAGAGACAGGTACTTTTCTTTGCATTTCTATGAAAATGATAAAATAAAAGGAACATCTTCTTTTGTCAACCTTTGTAACCTTTGGATACTAGTTAAGCCACACATAGTTAACAAGCATAAAAAGGACTAATATTTAAAATTTAATAATCATATGAGTTAACGTTATTTTAATAATTTTTAAAGTTTTAAACAAAACTATTTATATATAACATTTTTTTTGGTGAAAATATATAACATATTTTAATTTATGCTTCTAACGCTCAAATCTCACTACTGTTATATTGTTTTTTTGAAAATATATTATTTCATCCAATTAAATAATTGCATCTTTATTGGAAATGTAACATTTTAATATATATTAATTCATCTCATCATGTACTAAGCAAGATTTGTATTTAGTATGTTATCATATATATATATATATATATATATATATATATATATATATATATATATATTATGCTGATATTATCAATATAAATACAATTGAAATATATTATTAATGAAACACACAATTATTAAATTAAATAAAAATTATTCAAATATTCTCTCTATTACAATTTTCAAAAGTAAGATCAATTTACTAATGAAGTTTTTATCTTTCTCTATTTAATATTATTATATGTAATAAATTAAGTATGCGTTTTCTTTAATTTATTAAAAAAAATCAATGTAGTGCTATTTGTTCATAAATTTTAGAAAAATAACTATCGAAAAAAATCAAAATTTAGAAGGTTAAAAAATATGAAAAGTCAAGAAAAACATTAAAAAGAGAAATGAAAAATCAACGAAGAAATAAAACGAAATTATAATTTAAAAGAATTAAAAACTAAAATTTAAGGGGCAAAAAAAAACATGTGGCAATTATAGTGGAAGAACATTATAAGATAGATTATAAATAGATAGATTATACATACCTCCAATTTTGAAATGTCAGGTCCAAAGTGGCATTTTAACCTACTTCAACGTTGGTTAATTTGTCTTTGAAATTGGCCTTCTCACTGAGATCTTGGAATTCATCAACAAGATTTTGAAGTCTTGCAACAAACTCTATCAAAAGTGAAGCAAATGTTGCCAAAGACAAGGAGCTCGCACTTTCATATACTTTGGAATCTTGCTCACTTACCATGGCATCTCCCAAGAATGAGAGACGTGGCCATGATATTTTATTGCACATCATGCTTTGTGAAAAGTTCAATTCTGGCATTGAAGGCTCTATGCTTATATTAAGTCTTGAATCACCCCTTGTTTCACTGAGGGAAGCAATCATTGACTGTTTGTTTTCATTGTCTTTAACATCAATCAAATTTTGAGGATTTTCATTTTCTTTAGGCCTTCTTGCTGCTTTGCGCCAGCACTCTGAATTGACTAGGAGGAATGATTGTTGGTCAATCTTCATCTGCAATTGCTTTCCCTTTCGGACATCTTTCAGGGATTTCCGAAAGGGAAATCCTTCTCATGATTTCCCTTTTGGAAATACCTGAAAATGTCTAAAAGAACTAAGAGAATAAGAGCGAGCTTATGTTTTCAGAAAATAAAATACTTTCATTACGAACACAGAAGAATTACAACAGACACATTATGGATGTTTATAACTTAGAGTACTTGCACACTTCACTCGTTATGTTTACAATTGAACCATGTACCTATTTATAGACTTAGAATTGAAACATGAAATACAACAGCTAATCCTTTTTTTTTTTCTGAGTCGGGTACTCATTGGGCCCCATCGTCACTTCAGATAAAAGTAGGATTCCGAGATACAGATTCAGATCTCGGTGGAAATAAATGTTGCTGCAAATTTTTTGATCTGCATTAACATTAGAGCTATTAAAGCCATTAACTAATAATAGACCATTTTCCTATTCTTTTTGGAGATTTCTCCATTTTCCTATTATAAACACACAGAAATAAGATACATAAGATATAAGCCCTCAATATGTAAGAAATTGACCATCACATAACTCCCTCCTTTTACCGCTGATATATTCAGCTTTCGACTAATTTTCATCTTGATCATTGTACATTCTAACTGTACGGCGAATGATACAGTTGTCAAAATTAATCAACAGTAAGTTCATGGAAGGTGAAGATATACTCTTATATAATGCCAAGTGTTCTAGGAGCTCGCAAAAGATTGAAAGAAGACATTACAAAGAAAAATATCATAATGAAAAAACAGTGAAAAAAACAGCAAATCAGGTAGATGAAGCTGCAGGATAAATTTACAGCGAACAGAGCCAAGAATAAACCAAAAGTTCAGTCATGGTTAAATTCTTCCCCCCGAGAAAAGACAATGTAGCATAAAACACTAACAACAATTAAATAGAGCTAACATTTAGCACAGATCAAGAAAGGAAAGGTTTCTTTTACCTGTATTTCTGAAAGAATGCATCCATGCATTGCCATGACCATGAAAGCACAATGCCTCAAAGCTCCACTGACTTTAACATAGCTTCTCCAAGGATACTTGAACATCTTGTATGGACCATGAGGTGGCTCCCATAATGCAAAATCTAACTGCAAGAGTAAGATAAAATTGTATAACACGTGGCCACAAGTTTTTGGCGTTTATGTTATTGAGAAAGGGAATGGAAACAATTTTGAAATATGAATACCAAAGTTTCCTCTTGGTTTGATGATTGCACTGCTGCTCTATAGCCACGGTAAAGAGGGTCATCAGATGGGGGAAAAACACCATTTTAAAGCTTTTGGATAAAAGAATTCTCCGATTAAAGCTGATTGGATAAGTTTTTTCAAAGTAATGCAGTCAAACATGTCATCGATGGGACTCGTGCCATGATTTTTTTTTATTTCACATAACTTTTCGAGATCTATATAATGACACCTCATTTGATATATTTTATCTCCCACAAATATAGTTTGAAGATCTTCTGGATAAACGCTCTTGTGATTGTGGTATAATTGTTACAAATTCAAATTATGTTTGTGGGAGATAAAATATATCAAATGAGGTATCATTGCGTAGATCTCGAAAAGTTATGTGAAATCAAAAAAAAAAAATCTGATTTGGATACCCGAGTCACAAGTTTTGGCTTCCAAAGTTTTACTATAATTTGACTACTAACGTGGCGCTGATGTGGCACGAGTCCCGTCAGCAAAGGTAACATGTTTGACTACATTACTTTGGAAAAACTTATCCAATCAATCATAACCGGGTAATTCTTTTGCCCAAAAAATTTAAAATGGTGCCATAGGCTTGATAAACAAGAATTTTTGAAGGGACCCTCTCATATGCAACACATTGCAGGTACCCATTAACACAGCCTAAACAAAGTTACACAGGAACCAGCCCAGAGTGACAACAGTACCAAATTAAATACAGCAACTAGGCATAATAAACAACACAAACCAAACTCTGAAAGGGGAAAATGAGGATATTCAAAGCAAACCTTCTAAAGAGGCAGCAACTCCATTGAAATTTTTCACCACTAATTTATGCAGATCGTCCCCAGACCAGATGGGGTATATGAAAATATTTACAAACAAACATATGCCAGCACCAACTGCAATAAGAACTAATCTGTAAAAGGCTGTTGTGAAAAATTCCCTGCTAGTTCTCCCAGATACCAATACAATACAAAATGTTAACAGAAACACCCGAAAGCCATATTCATATGACTTCATTGCAGGGTGCAGCTTCACATAGCTTGCACAAAATCCTGCACACCACGAAAGCATAGTCATCAATCCTAAAATTTATTACTAAAAAAAAAAAAGTTGTAACCAAGCATACAAGTTAGCAACTAATATTTAAGTCATTGTGAACCAGTGCAAGAAAAGGTATAAAAAGTTGGTTTGCAAGATTACAAGTTAAAATCTTCAAATGCATTTTTCAAGTACAAAAAGAAAATGTTAGACCTGCAATAAATATACTGAGTACAATAATAAGTTCCTCAAACTTCCCGGCTAAAACGGATAACTGTGCGATAGCCAGAGCAAGCCCTCCAGCAGAAATCGTTCCCAAAGAACGATTGAATCCTTTGTTCAGGGTCGCACCTACACCCAAATCGCCAAAAATATAAAAAAAAATAATTAACTTCAACAAAAAATTTAAAATAAAAAACAAATTTTCTTCGTCAAGTAAGCCTTGACACTACACAACAGTTAGCATTGTCAACTTGAAGGTTCCGTATTCCACATGTAATAAACAAGCGAGAGGAGTGCAAAACAATAAAAAAAAAAACCTCAATCGAATCATGAATCAAATACAACAGCTCTTAAAATAATTGATATTTTAAGTATCTGAATTGAATCTCTTTTTAGGACAAGATTAAAAATCGAACAATTTTGAATCGAATCGAATTATTTTTATATCGAATAAATTGAATTTTATAATTATTTTTTATTTTATTTTTTAAAAATAGGATCGAACAGGTTCTGAATTATTTTCAAATCAAACCATTTAATTCCATTTTTCAAAAAATTTGACTCCCTTTAACCCATGAAGTAGGTAAAAGTAAAACTGTAGGCCCAATAAATCAATGTAAATATAAAACTAGGTTGACATCACTAACTATATAACTTTTTATTACAGCTTTTACAAAATTGAATATTTTTATCATATTTTCGGATAAAAAAAATTTCTCCTTCTACCAAACTGGTCGTCGTGTGACCATATAAGGTCATATATTTTATTCACCATTCTTCGTCAAACAAAGAAGGGAAAGATATAAAAAAACCATTGGCTTAAATAGCGAGGAGCTTCTTTTTTTAATAAAATATCTCAAAATTCGAGCAGTGAGACGAGAGAAAAAAAATAAGGCCTTTTGACCCATGCAATGCCAAAAAAACAAACATATTATAAATATAATATTTTTGACAAATTATTTATCAACATCACCTTTATCTTAAATTAATTAGGGTAGGTGGTAGATGAGCCCACATGAAAGATATAAAACGGTTGAAAAAAATAATAATAATAAAATAATAATAATAATAATAATAATATATGTATATGTAAATAAATAAAAGTAAAAAAGAAAGGGACATTTTACCAAAAAAAAAAAAAGAAAGGGACAAGAAGAAGTGGGGGAAATGAAGGGGAAAAAGACTAAAAATTGACCATTTGGAACATAGGAATAACAACGAGTCTAACCCTCCAATTGATTTATTTTATACCATCCGCCATTTCCATTAAATCTTGTTTTACTACCTTCCCCCAAGTAAGTTTCGGCCGACCTCTGCCTTTTTTTGTGTTGAACTCTTGGTAACAAACTTATGTTCTTACATGAGCATCCAGGTGCCTTCTTATCACGTGCCCAAACCACCTCAATCTATGTTCTCTCATCTTCTCGGCTACCGGTAACATCGAATATCTTCATTTTCTCTTATCCATTCTTGTGTAACCACACATCCACCTTAACATCCTCACACTCCCATTTATGCTCATGTTGTCTATGTGCTGGCCAGTGCTCCATATAGCATTGCCGGTCTCACTGCCGTTTTAACTCATTTTGCGGTCACACAAAAACCTAGTTCATATATTTTATTTACATTCTCATCAATCTCTCCACCTTTTTGTAAAATAGAGTCCAAATATTTAAAAACATCTTTTTTGGGAAAGATATAAAAAAACACTTCATATACTCAGTTTTGCTTTGACTTAATGTGAATCCTTTTGGATTCCAATGTGCTTCTCCACAATTCAAGTTTCTATTAACACCCTCATTCATTGCTCTCATCAATAAGCACAATATCGTCTGTAAAAAACTTACACCATGTCACTTCCTCTTGAATATCTTTTGTTAGTTCATCCATAACTAAGGCAAAGAGATAAGGACTTAGAGAGAAAAAAAAAATAAGGCCGTTACAAGCTTTTACACATGTAGTAGCCCCATGCATATGCCTTTTTCTTCTCCAAAAAAAAACTTTCCAAACATATTATAAATATAATTCTTTTGACAAATTATTTATCAATCTAAAAAAAATGAGTGGAGCGTAGATGAAAATGTGCGTGTTCAGGCAGCACATAATCTCATACACAACTTGTACCAAAGCCAAAAAGCATTTATTATGTGTCACTCTGTGCAAGATGAGCATCGGAACATGCACAACTTGAACAAACACATATGCTAACTTTTGCACAAATCATACAAGAACGACGCGATGCGTGACTTAAAACTTAAATGCGTACTTTAAAACGTCCATTTCACTAACATGGATCGATAAATAGTTTGCAAAAAAAAAATAGACTTATTTTTTTGCATTGTATCAATTAAAAGGCCGAAAAAATAGGCTTACAACAACCGTTCTGAACACTGCTAGAACAGGACTACTCAGATAAGTCAATGAAGCTGTAGTTATATGCAAGAGAATGGAAAGAAGAAGAAGCGTAATTTGGTTCTTTCTCAATACCTACGCTGAATTCGAAAACAACAACGACGGTGAGGATGGCCCAAATGGAATACTTGCTTAACTGTTCCTCCTTAATGTATATAACCAACGAAACGAGTGCCAACGATAGCCCTGCTTTCATGGCGAACACAACCTTTCTCGGATCGGAGCGACCCATCTCCTATAGCTTCTCGAAAAACTCACGCATGCCACTGCAGAGCCTCATCACGCGATCGGAGAGCGCGTTGGCGTTTCTGTTTCCGTTGAGCCTCAACTCCGGGAAGTCCCTTTTCGAGAGGAGCCTCTCCTCGAAGCTGTGCCTCAAGGATCCGATTCTCGCTGCCATTGTGAGTGAGTTGTTGCGTTTCGGTGGTGGTGAGTGTCGTTTTTGCGGTGGAAGAAGGAGAAAGCAAGTGTGGCGAATGAGTGATTCTTTATAATTGGACTTTGAAAGTCTTACCAACCATTCAACCAAATTTATGAGAATATATACGAGAAGAGGGGTTTCTTTCAACCCAAGTTATTCTTAAGGGTTTGAAGAGGCCAGTTAAAATATTTCTCATCTTTGGTATAGGTTGCTTTTTGAATTTTTATGATAGTGATGAGTATCAGCACAAATATATCAGGTCATTACACCACTATAGTGATAGAGATTTTTTTTTTTTTTTTATCTTTCTTCTTTTTATAATGTGAATAAGATTTTGTGACCTCACTTAAGAAATTTGTGTTATCATTTAATTATTTTGATATGATACTTATACTATTTTAACAATGAAATAAAGTTTAACTTTTTTATACTGTATTGATTCTTTATTTTTTATTTTATTTTTCTATCTAGATTTGAGCATTGATGGTTTGTCTTTAATTTATGGGTTATATTTATCTCATTTTACATAAGATAAATAATTTTCTACACACACAAAAAAGGATGGGTCCCACCACTCTTTTTTTCTCTCTCCTCTTATCTGTGGGTCTCGCTTGTAATTTTATTTCTACAACATAAGATAACTACTTTCCTACAACATAAGGAAAATATTTCCCTTAATTTATTCTAAGAATGTTCATTAATAAAATTGTATTACATGAATACTAATTAAACTCTAAAAGAAAAATCCTTGAATTGAAACCAAATAAAGGAATTACGGAATCTACCTTTATCAGCGGTCCTTTATAAGAAAAGTATTAATTACATAGATGTCGACTTACCTAATTTACTTGTGAATGCAAAGCCAAAGACTGCGGTAGTATAATGATGCTAACATTGGCAACTTATTAAGGCAATGGATTATTTATAAGGTTGTTGCAAATTGTTTGTAAAATATAATGCACCAAACAATTCATGTGTTACAATGATGCTAACTTAGATTAATTACATAATCAATAGCAGTCATGAGTACTCCTCTTGTTTCCAAGCCATGATTTCGACCAAAAACATAATCGCTAACTTCTTCACTCCAGGGAACTAATTTCATCATTGTTATCTTGGTCATGGAGTGTTTTAAGGTGTGCTACATTTCAATCATTTTAAGATGCATGTGAGTGTACCAGACAAGTTAGAATATGGTTGTATCGATCAATATGAATCATATGATGAGCTGCTATTTATTTATTTATTTTATCACCACAAAAAGTTCGAATTCATAATTTCAAATATTACGTTCCATTATATTATTCATTGAATTTAAAAATATTCCATATGCTTTTGATGAGATGCAAATGCAGTTTGGACTTCAAGTGGCTTTCACATAAGAAATTTCTAATGGTATTGATGTTTAATTTGTGCATATATAGTAGAATCCACAACTTTGTCATATTCAATAATTGAAGTCATATGTTAATATTATTATGTTTGTTTTGGAGTTCAACTACCCAAAATCATGTTTAAGTAAATTTTTTTGACTGTGACGTAGTTATAATATGTTTGGTAATATTTTCTTACTTTCGCAATGAATAAAATCAAGTTTGGGTATGTATTTACCAGTATTGTTTTAATATTAATTTGTTTTAAATATAATATTCAATATGCTAAAATCACTTTTCAAATAAATGGTTTTAAAGATGAATTATCATATTTAATTATTTCAAAATCAAAGTTATCCAAAATCAGATTTGTAAACTCTAATTCCTACACATACTAACTATCCGAATCATAAAGAAACATATAAATAAATAGATTTAAAAAGTGCATATTATATTTTGGAATATTTTATTATACCTACTTCTTTTTTTATACCTATTTTTTCTACCATTATCCAATATTTTTATATCAAAATCTCAACTAACATTTACTATATCGCTCCCCTCTTGAGAGTATGATCTAATAGTGTTAAAAATTGATAGGCAAAATAGGTATGAAAAAATATATGTAAAATAACATATCCTAAAATATAATATGCACTTTTTAAATCTATTTATTATTTATGTTTGAAACTCTTTCCTGATAAAATTTAGGATATAATCTATTATTTATTTTACTATTAAAGGCCAAGGCAATTTTTTTGGAATCCAGGTTATAATAAAAATATTACTTATTTATCACACACAAGAATTATATACAACTTTTATATATAATCTAACTAATCTATTAAATTCATCAATTTCCTTCTATTATTTTAAAATTAAATGTTAACAGAGTAAACCATGCTACATATATATACCATGCTAAATTATAATTTAAACACATTAAAACATTAAGTATATAAATAATAATTCAAATCCAGCTTAAAATTATATTTAACAGCATCCAAGAATATGCAAGTAGTTTCAGTCATAGGCAGCTAAAAATACATAATATTCTCTGTGACTCTGTGTAACATAAACATCACGAAACAATAGGAATTGATACATGAAAGTGTGTGGATTAGCTTATTTTGAATTCAAAGAAGCTTTTCCTCAAAATGTTCAAGAGATGATTTTAAACTGAAAAGCCTTTTTGAGTGCAAAATAAACTAATCATCCAAACACACAAGTTATACCTCTTTTGGCTCCAAGCAAAGAAGATAAGCAATTAAACCAACCACAGGTACATATCTAAGATACTTTACTACAACCACCTTATTTTCCTGGACATTCTGGAGGTTGTCACCAATCAACCAAGGTTGAAAAATCATGTAAAGACATATATCCCATATGAAAGCATAAGCCAGCCTTTCTGATCCAATATAACCAACCAAGTACTCCCATCTGTCTACTATGCCCCCAAAATTTGCATCCATTCGACCAAAAAGAGCCCACAATAGAGATATAAGACATGCACTCCCACCAATAAGTCCAACAAGTGGAGCACCATTTATCATCACAGAGCCCAATTGTGAACGTTTGATTGGAACACTCTCATCATCAGCATCATTCAATCGTATAGCCATGTATGGGATCAAAAATGCTGGCATCATATAAAGGAGTTATGATATGTAATGCAATTACATCATACATAAAGGAAAAATAAGTTGAGATTAAAGCATTCATGGACCTCTTTTATATTCTGGAAGATTAGTGTTCTATGAAGGCAATCAAAAGACTTGTGTAATGCAAGAGAGTTCTATGAAACATACTATTTGTCAGGAACATTTGCAGGCCCCAGAGTACATCTAGAGATCCCTTGTATCTATCTTTCTTTCGATCTGTGAATAGCAAAGGGGCAAACATGAACGTCCAGCCAATCACAAAGTTGAATACTCCTTCAGACATCTGAAGCAAGAAAATGGCCCAACATCAGGGAGATTCTTCCATCAAATGGGGTATATTTGGTGCCAAATGCCAATCGTATTTACTTATTGCAATAATACTTACAGGATGAAGAACTGGGGCATCAATCAAACGAATGCCGACTACTCTGCCAAAATGGTCAGTGCAGAAATCATTGAAGTGCAAGGATAACCCTAATATTTTCTTAAAAAACCACAAAAGAGTATATATTCCCCATAATTCTTAAGAAAAGGCAGATCAAAGTTCAGTTCTGTCTTACTTTGAACACAATAGCTGACTTCAATGCAGTAACGGATTCAAAAACTTTGAGTAGTGGGGACAAAAGCAATGTATAAACACAAGAAACTATTATATTCTGACGGGCCTGCTGTTGTTAGTGGTGATGGGCCCGCTGTTGTTAATGGGCCTGCTGCTGTTAATGGACCGAAGGTGAGTGAAGGTGATGGACCTGTTGGAGAAAGACTTGGTGCTGCTCATCAATTCTTTGACAATGTTCCTAAAAGAAAGGCTTATAGGAAGGGCCAAAGAAGGAGAACATTTGACAACTTGAAGTTGGTTAGGAAGATGGACACGTGGAGTGCGGCATTTGGAGAGGAAAATGTGGAAAGGGAGAGCGAGGAAAAGGAATAAAGAGTTAGTTAGGGAAGTAGTGGAGGGTAAGAAGAATATTGTGAAAGGGTAGAGGCAGTGGCATTCAGCATGGGATGTCTCAATGGCTGCAAGGGAATAAGGGATGTCATGCTTCCAATGGGGTAGCTGTGAGGAAGAGTATATCTCATTATTAGTGATTGCTCTGTTATTTGTTCTGTTAATTTGTCTTGTATTGTTGAATCATTTTGCTGGTTGAGAAAGATACTGTTCTCATCGAGCTAGTTTATGAATGTAATTGGTGTTGATTCATTTCTTTCAATTGAGATCTGTTTGCTGTTGTCATTTCCATATTGCTGAGATTCAGGTGCCATCATATTCAAAAATTATTTTTTGAATATTTATATTTATACATCAAAATCATACTAATGCCAAAGGATGAAAGAAAAATTTACAATTATTCATAATAAATATTTCTTGGATCTGACATGGAAGGGCACGGCATAGACACAGTGTGAACACAACCATTTAAAATAATAATAAAAAAAAAAAAATAACCCAAAAAACACAGAGATTGGGTCTGCAATTTTTAATCATGAAAAAAAGAAAATAAGGAAGGGGTGCTTTTGTCACGTACCAATTTCGGCCCTTACAACATGCATCAAGATATTATAAATCTTGAAGCTCATATAGAATCAAAGAGAATAAATTCTGTCAAACTAACTGGGACTAGATTGCTACAGCAAGCTTCCCCTCTCAAAATGTCCCCCAACAGAAAGGAGGATAAAAAATACGAAGAGATAACTTTCAATAATCAATAAAGGAATTTCAACACTTACGAAGATAAGTTTCCGTGATTGTATCAAATTCACAAACTGTTATGCAGAAAAGCAGTCTACTCATAACTAAAAACCAGTTTACTGACAAATATAAACATAATAAGGAAAAAAAAAAGTAAAAAATCACCAGAATATCATTTATTCTTATCTGACAATGGAATGCTGATAAATTCATCCAAATTTACATAAATCTCTGCGATGAAAACAAAACCAATCAACTCAGACAATATCTATTAGGCGCATAATGAGCAAAAGTAGAACATACCAAAGTTCATGAAAGGCAAGATGAAAAAGAAATTGAGAGAAAGTCCCACAAGAGAGTTAAATGTGTCCGAACTGATGGCCCATACAGGATCTCCCTATCACAATACAAGGAAACTTTCATACTTCAAAATCAAATCAATTTCTGTTATAAAACAATTCAAAACCATATAAGCAATTTTCTATACTATAATATGGATAGAAACACACAAGTTGAGTTCTTTTAAAGACTCAGTCTACACAAAAACAGGTAGGGTGAAAAAATCGTAAAAGGGTACCTACAGGGGCATAAGGAAGCAGGAAGAGCCACAAAATGTAGACACCCTCTGCGACCCACAACACAATTTGAAGCACTCTCCTTAAATTCTCATCATCCTCCTCTTCCGCAGAGGAGGAGGTTGCTAACGCCGTGGTTTTGCGGCGAGCCTCGCACCACAAATGGTTCCTCGAATTGGCGTGTTTCTCTGCAGAGAACCAACGGGTGGAGCTTAAGGAGTTGTGAACAGGTTTTGGCTTGCGCAATTGGGGAACATGGAGTGAAGATTTTGAGGCCAAGGGTTTGGGTGAAAGGAACGAGCACAGAGATGTTGGGAACGACGTCGTTGTGGTCGTCGTCATAGCTTCAGAGAAGCTTGGGCATTGAGTGGTTCAGTTCACCTTTCAGAGTTCAGACTTCAGTGTGTGTGACCAGTAAGAGAGGATTTATTATGTACCGTCATCACAGCTAGAATTTGAAAAAAGAAAAAATAACAGGATAAAATAAAAAAAATTAGAAGAGAAGAAAAAAATTAATATTGTGAGAGGAGCACCAAATCATTGAATGACATAAAATATTTCCCACCATTAGATTGGGTGAAAGCAAATGCCATTATCGTAATTCCCACAGTGCGTAAAGAAAAACAAAAATAATTTTGTTTTGTTCTTTTTTATATTTAAAATTGGAGAAAGGAAAAAATTAGTCATACACTCATATGACACCTAATCAATCTCACCATTAGATTGGTTATGTTGATCTAACGGTTATATTTATTTTCATCTTTGTATGGTCATCATTTCCCATATTTAAAGTGAAAGCATTAAATATGTGAACTCATAACTATACAAAAGTGAAAATAAATATAAAGTTTTAAATTTGAGAAATCATTACCATACAAACATAGAAATAAATATAACAAAATATAATTTTTTTTTGTAATATAACTTGGTTTTAAAAAATAAAATTGTATGTGTTTTTTTCTTATATCTTTTAGTTGATGACTTATTGAATTATTTTTATCTCACTTGATTATAAATTAGTTATTCAAATTAAATCTTTAAACGCTTACATAATTTCTTTATTTAAACTTTTTTACTTATTATTCTATAAAGATATATCAATCTATTATCTCAGTGAAATAGAGTTTAATTTTTTTTTAAATTCCACCAAATTTAAAAAAAAAATTATAAGTCAGTCTTTATATTATTTAACCATCATTATATTAATTATATAATTATCTAAATTCTTAATTTAAACAATCATTTTTCTTAGGAAAAAACCGAGTATCACATCGTAGGACAATTCTCTTGTCATGTTATACAGACAATAAGTATAGGGTCCACCATGTTTAAAAAAAATAATGCAGCACAAATATCGATGTATGTGTATGAAACTTTGTATTAGTACACATTTTCACTATTCAGCTTTCATAGGACTAATTGTATATAAAAAAAATTATTTATTTCATTTGGACTTCGGTACAATTGAATAAAAACATTAGATTCTCGATTTTTTTTTTTTTTGAGAATTAATTAACATTAAATTTAATAAGTTAAAATGTATTTATGTCTTTCTTTATATGTCATATATTTTTAATTTGATTTTTATATTTTGCATTGTTTTGATATAACAACAAATAACATGAACGAAAATAAAAATAAAAATAATTGTATATTTAAATTAATTATGGATTTAATATTTTTCTAATCACAACAGATAAGTTATCTTTGACGTACTCACATTGATATCATTTTGAATTAAAAATAATAATATTTTATAATTCTAATTTAATTCAAAATTATATTGACATTTATAATTATAATTTTTTTAACTTTTATGGATTTTATAATTCTCATGTTGAAGGAGAATTGAAATCTCATGTTGTAGAGATAAAAAGCATCTGGGACCACCCATGTGTTAGAAAAAATGTACGATCCATGTCAGCACTAAAATTAAAGAGTATGTAGGAAAATTTTAATTCTCATATTGAATGAAAATTATAAAACCCATATAATATTTCTCCATTCTCCTACTCTTAAATTATTTAAATTTTAGAAGCATTCTCTCTCTTTGTGAGTCGCATTTTCATTGGTCACAAAACGACGTCGTACAACCACAATTTGCTTCGCAGGCAATCCTCGCTCGCGTTGGTGGAAAGGAAAGAGAAGAGAGCTCCAGAATTTTCCCGCGCATTTTCTAGCGATCTAAACAATGGCTCCAAAACCCGATAGCGCCGAAGGTATCATCATCACTCTCTCTTTCTCTCTCTCTCTCTCTCGCTTTGTTTTGATGGATTCAGCTGAACTAACTACTTCCCAGAAACTCCGTTGATTTCTGGCAACACTTCATTCTCACCTTTTTATTTCGTGAACTGAACATCTCCCCTCTTTAATTCGCAGCGATCGTGTTGAACTTCGTCAAT
This sequence comes from Gastrolobium villosum, assembly GCA_032173675.1. Lineage (NCBI taxonomy): Eukaryota > Viridiplantae > Streptophyta > Magnoliopsida > Fabales > Fabaceae > Gastrolobium > Gastrolobium villosum. The sequence goes on along the minus strand of JAVKPL010015325.1, from coordinate 73,889 downwards.
GAGGTAACCACTTTCATAATCACATGCTTCGGTAACACTTACTAGTCGTTTGCGTTTGTGCTTCACAAGCCTTTTCCCCTTTTATTTATTCATTTATTTTCTGTGACCCTTTTTTGAACTAGCTTGGATATTTGACCTTCGTTTTCAATTTTGTTTATTATGCTAACTTCCGGTTCTGTTCTAATTTTTTTAAAAGAACGGAAAAATAGTATTAATTTTCTGAGCTGAATGGTAGGTTCTGTTTAGTTGGAACTTTGTTAACTATTGGTGGGTCTATCGTAAATTCGTTGAACTTTTTATTTATTTATTTATATTTTCTCCCTTTCTCTCAGCAAAATAGGCCATTGAATGCGCAAAATGTGGCGGATGCATTGCAAAAGTTCAACCTGAAGAAGGCAGCGATACAGAAAGCATTGGACAATCTTGCTGATGGGAAACGTATTTCATTCAAAGAGTATGGTAAGCAGAAGATATACCTTGCGCGGCAAGATCAATTCGAAATTCCGAACAATGAAGAGCTTAATCAGATGAAGGAACAGAATGCCAACCTGCAGAAAGAGCTCCAAGACCAGAAAAAAACTATTAGTGAGGTTGAAGCAGGTACACGGAACTGAAGTCTTATGATGATGTAGAACTATATATCCTTTCTTATTTTATTTTATACAATAGTGGCACTAACTTCCAACCTATAACCTCGTATAAACTACACAGACCCTTCACCACTAGCCCATTCCTAATAGCTTGTAGAACAACAAATCTAATTCTAATTCTAATTGTTAGAGAGATATAATATACAATCATTGATGGGTCTTCACTTAACATCTTGAGATTTTAGATGAAATGGTTGTTTACATGTTATTAGAGCCTCCATGATCCAAATATTAGTTTTAATATTCATGTAATTAGCCTCTTGCAAATGTAAAGTAAAGCTGCCTACTAAAATCATTTTGTGGACCTGTGCATGGCGGGAGTTTTATAGCACTAGTTGCCCTTTTTACTAGTTTTCGTAAATTTTAAGCATTTGAGGTTTTCTGACAAACCCCTTGATCTTGCAATTTATAAATATAACTTGTTGGTGCAGAAATTAAATCGTTGCAATCAAATTTGACACTGGAACAGATCTGTGAAAGAGAAGTGAATCTAAGAATGGAGGTAGCTGACATTGATGTTTGTGTGCTTTTTTCTTTATTGAAAGGGGATAAGTGGTTATGCTGTTACAACTAAGATAGTTTGCATCTTTATGTTCTGCTTCAGGTTCAAGAAATGGAGAACAGATTGACTAAGTTAAGTGGAGGTGTTACTCTGGTGAGGCCAGAAGAACGCAAGGCAGTTGAGGATATGTTTTCGGATAAAATAAGTCAGTGGAGAAAGCGTAAAAGAATGTTCAAGGATTTATGGGATACCCTCACTGAGAACTCACCTAAAGATCCCAAAGAATTTAAGGTTTCTTTGTCCTGTCACAACCATAGTTTTTTCTTTTTGAAGTTTCTGTTATCATACTGGTAACTCTTTTGCACTTTGCAGGAGGAGCTTGGAATAGAATATGATGAAGATGTTGGGGTGAGTTTGCAGTCATACAGTGACCTGCTCCAGCATGGTAAGAAGCGGCCTAGGGGGCAGTGATATATTTATCTGAAAGCAGAAGTTTCTCCTTCCTAATCAACGTATTAGGAGTATAGATAGTTTGGTTTTCTGAATGATTGCAAATTACATGGCCCTTGTAAAGTGTCGACAATTCAGACTCAGTTATAGGCTTCTTCACCCTAAAATTACAAGCCTAACTCACTGTAGCATTGTCTCATTGCAATATTATTTTTTATATCTCTGGGCATTGACATTGTCACATTGCATAGCATGCTATCCTAGTATTCATGTTTCAGGGACATGAAGCATTTATCCTACTTAATTTTTGAAAGTCAAATCCACCGATCAATGATTATTGACATTGAACCCGTTCCAGGAAATAAAACTAATCTAAGCAGCAACTAGTAAGCTCTAAAATTTCATTTTCCATGGTGGGAACCCCACATGTCTCCCTTGAGAATCTTATTAATGCTTTGCCAGGTATGCCAATATTCTGGTTTAAATTGACAATGCTAAGCTAGGAAATAACATGGAATAGTTAACAATTGGTTAATCTAATTTTAACGTGACATATCCCATCTGAAGATCAATTAGCAACTTCACTTAGAAATCTCTTGCGATTTTCAGGTTTCTTTTGCAGTCATGTTTTTCTGTGTATGGTCAAAAATCAACCCGTACCTGTTTCTTATGTCCATGTCCAGTATGTGCCTATTTTGAAGGGGAGCTTTTACAGGCTTGACTCATGTAATCAATCTTTTGCAAACCTAAGATGAGGCTGCCTATTATACCCTCCCCTAATCTTGCACATTGCGGAGTTTTAAAGCATAGATTGCCCTTTTAATAGCTATAAATCAGTGTTGGAATGAATGATTCTATTTATTTTTAAATCCAACTAAATTAATCTGTTCAATACAGGAAATATATAGTGAAATTTGGATGGTAAATCCATAATACAAAAATTAATGAACCAAGCAATTACACACTTCGCTAAGCTACTAGCAACACTAAAATCTGATTACGCAACGTTGCATGCTAGATGCACTTATACTCAGTAATTTTTCACTCATCTAGTCCTCACTGAAATTGGCCTCTTGTCCAGATCTAACTGAGATGCAATCTGCATCTTGGATCCAGACACTGTATTTAACACTAGCTGCCTAGACCCGGATCCAACCTCTATACTAGCACCATACCTTGAAGATATCTTCTTAGAAGATTGATTTTTATTCTGTTTATTATCAATCTCATCATCACTCTCATCAAAAACTAGTTCCTTCTCAAAAGGATCAGCCTCAATTTCAGCATCCACTGAGGCAGTATCCCCCTTTAAAATCTCATCTGCTGAATTGCGACTTAATTTGTCTTTTGGCTTCTTTAACTTGTCTATAACCTCCTTAAATTCTTCTCCTTGAGTGTCACCGAGAATATCCTTGTCTTCCAGTTGAGGTTTCACAGAATCATGTCCATCCAGCACTTTTCTTGGTTGGAGGCTTGGACTATTATGATCATCAGGATCATGTGGTTGAAATCGTGAGAGTTCCACAGCTGCCCTTGCAGCAGCTGCTGCATATGCTGCTGATTCAAAAGCTGCTTGTGCTGCATCAGCTACGTCCTTGTACTTTTGCCCGGCCTTAAAGGAATCAGTTAATTCCTCATCTTTTCCTCTATTTGGTAAAATCCAGATTTTCTCTTTCTTTATCTCAGTTTCATGCTGGTTTTCATTTTCCGCATTGGATTGTTCCTGTATAGTTCACATCATATGCCATAAGTACTTGATTTGCAAATGTTATAAACAATAAATTGCAATTTTTGCTGCCTTCGGTTTTATACCTCAACCGATACAGAAGAAGCTTCTTCAAGCTGCAGAACAATACCATTCTCAGAAGCAATTTCTTTGAGTGCCTTCATTCTGCTTTCCAAGCTAGGCATCCTTGTTGACAGCTTTTGTATCATCTATGAACAGCCAGATAAAAAAAATGTATTAGATAGAGTATGATAAGTACCTTAGAAAAATTACTAAAACTTAGCATAAAAAAGTTGTCTGCAAGGGTAAGGTTGCGTACAAGGATTTCCTCCACCCCACACTTGCTAGTCGGGTTTAACGGGGAGTGAATTTTGGTTTTTTAGCATAAAAAAATTGTCTGCTTTTGGCACAAATTCTAGCTTATATATTAATCCTAGTTCCTAACAAGTCTCTTCAAAAAGCAAAACAAAAATAAAGAGTGGGAAGGCAGCAACATTAGACTTAACAAAGATTAATGATTCTCATATCAGATATCTACCTGAGGATGGACCGCACAGTTGTTCCTTAACTCAATGGCACGAGCAGCAAACTCCTTGCCAAATCGAGAGGTTAAAACTGCTCGAATCTCCTGAATCTCTGGAAAATCTCCACACCTAGAAGCTGCAAAGAGTAATCCTGATGCTGCCTCCTTTAGTTCCTCTGGACATTCTCTATAACAACAACATCAAAAACCAAATCAATTCACAAAAACAAAAACAAAATATTTCACTAAATAAATCAGAAACAAAAGTATAAAATATTTCACTAAATGAATCAGAAACAAAAGTATAAGCAAACCAACCTTTCTTGTTCAATGAGGTGGACTCTTTCAATCAAGAGGCTGCAATATCCTTCAATCTTATCATAAGCATCCAACATATTTATTTCCTTGATCACATGCTCAACCTATCAAAAACCACCCAGTTTATCAAAACCAAGAAAGTTAAGACTTAAAGATGAAAATTTGGGCTTTGAGAGAAAACCCAACATATCTATCTATCTATATATCTTACACGAAGCAAAGCTCGTTCATGGTGACCAAGTTGAAGGAGTTCAAGGACATCAGAACGGGCTTGTCTAAGGCGAGCGTTGCGCTGGTTCTTGAGAACAGTGAGGCGTGAGAATGCAAGGTTAACGATTGGCTTGAACTTTGCAGCCTTGAAGGTTCTACCAAGCAGAGCATCTAGTTTCTTACCCATATGCACGTACCTTAGCTATGAATGTACCCTGCTATTAGAAAATATATGATCAGAACAACACGCCTAAGTAATGGCAATGACAATATCAATAGCAATGGCAGATACGAACATATGGAACAAACAAACAGGTTCAAGCTTGTAAGCTGTTTTCTATGAGAGAGAGAAACAGATTGGAGCTTTTATATGGTAATTTGAGAATGGTTTCCATTTTGCAATGGCTAATATGTCCTTTGCAAAAGATTTTTCAGTTTTAATATTTATTTTTCTTGGGGTGTTTTTTATTGTAAGAGGTTTCTTAGGAGCGAAGAGTTTAGTGGGCACATAAATCTTTAGTCCTCTTCTAGTTAATAATCACATGCTCACTTAAATTATAATACATGGAAATACTTGAAATCAGAAATTAATAAGTTGCTAAAAGAATAAGAAGTTTGCTAAAAAAATAGGTATGAATACAATTAGGTGAGTTATTATATATATATATATATATATATATATATATATATATATATATATATATATGCAGGATATTCTTATACTGGTGTAAGAGTTAGAAGTCTTACACTCAATCTTGACCATTGATCCACTTGTATTCAATGGCTCATATTACAAAAAAATTAGAGCCCTTAGATATAAGTGGGATCAACGGACAAGATTGAGAGTGTAACTTACACTGGTGTAAAATGATCCCGACCCATATATATATATATATATATATATATATATATATATATATATATATATATATATATATATATATATATATATATATGGGGACAAAATCTTTTAACATGGGTGTGAAACTAAAAAGTTTGACATCAAATTTTAACAGATGATGACAGTTAAAACTTATTGAGAACTAATAATTAATTAATAAATGTGACCCAATAAATTATAACCATTAGATTCACGAAATCAACGGTTAAGATTTTATGTCAAATTTTTATATAGTGTTAAACTAAAAAGTTTGTTATCAAATTTTGACCTTTCATTTCCGTGAATCTAACGATTATAATTTATTGAAAATTAATAATAATTAATTAATATGTGTGACTCAATAAATTATTAATTAATTAATTAATAATTAATATGACTCAATAAATTATAACGTTAGATTTTCAAAATCAATGGTTAATATTTGATTTTTAGTGGGGAAGTATTATGTGCCCACTAAACTCTTTTATTTAGAGAAGGATTAAAAACGAAATGTATCCCTAGACCGTAGATAGTGGACCCTGGGATGAAGAGGGAACCAGGTATTCAACGCGGTTGGTATGTGAACCTTTCATGGAAGATGAAGAAGCTTCTCAGTTGCTACCTTCTTAGAAAGATATGTTGATATAAATGAATTAAAGGAATGAAAGGGAAATGGAAAGCGAATCCACAAATTAACAAGTAATCATATTTCACCAAAAATTAAAAAAGTAATCATAAGTTTTTTTGTATGACTATTTCATTAGCAGCATATGACGGAAATCCCAATGTCAGTTTGACGTCCTTTTCTTTTGTTAAGTCTTTATTAATTATTAGTGGAAAAAATATGTGTCATTTTAAAGGAAGGGGGTAAAGTTTTGTCATTTTAAGAGAGAGAAAAAAATAGATAAAGGAAGAGAGTTGATAAAATAAAATAAAGATGTGGGTTTCATCTCTTTGTGAGAGTGAAAGGATATAAGTTATGTCAATTAAAAGGATAAATATTTTTTTCCATTATTAGTATATAGTAAATAGTAATGTTTAAATTTTATAAAATATAATTAATAAGCATATTAATACTTTAGTAAAAAAAAGGTGTTTTAGTCATTTTTGTTAATTAATTATCCGTTCAAGCAATTATTTAGGAATTAAAAAAAAGACTTAAATTTTTACTTTCTTAAATTGTAATACTTCTGAAATATAAAATGTTTTTGTTCATGTACGAAAGAAAATGGTTTTGTTTATTACAAATATTTTTCACTATAATTCCGATTTCCCAGTTTGACCACTTTGCAAGAGCAAGTGTTGGGTGAATTGTTGGAGGGGCCAATATCCTGCCTTGGCAAGGAACAAATCTTGGGTGTACTTACATCCTACTCAAAAAAAATAAAAATAATTATGGGACTTAAAAAAAATACAAATTAAAAGCTGGATTTAAATGGAGTTTTTTCCTCCACTTTTAGAAAAGAAAGGAGTACCTACTGCACTTAAGAAAATTTTCTTGGCAAGGCCCAATGTGGAGGTGTGAGTCAAGGATTGTTGTAAAGGCAACATTCAGCCTTGAGGCACAGTGTGGGGTTGGAGTTGTATCCTAACTATTAGCTATAGTTTTTTATCTAATGATAAGCGCTTGATCCAATAGTTTGCATTTTTTATGATGTAAAGAAATCCAATTATATATTTTAATCTGTTTATAAAATTCAGTTATGACATAGTCAAAAGTCCTCGTACAATCTTTACACTTGGTCGGACATTCGAACTGATCTTAAAATGTTAATCAATTATCAATCATGCAATAAGAAATAAAATATTTAAAGTAAAAACTTCCATTTTATATTTAGAGACATTCGAACTGATCTTAAAATGTTAATCAATTATCAATCATGCAATAAGAAATAAAATATTTAAAGTACATACTTCCATTTTATATTTATATGATAAAAATACGAAAATGTATGTATTTAAAAAGTAATTGAATTCTTTGAAAAGAATTAGAAACCCAAGCCTTATTTATAATAAATATATTTTTAGATATGTATTACTTTATACATTTTGGATTTCTATTTTTGACTTTGGCTATATTAATTGTTTGTTTTGCTAGGGTTCTTAAAGTATCTTATAGATCACGTTAAGCGTTGTGAGTTCAATAGTTAGTTTGAAAATACCTTTTAATTGATAATACCTTATGCAATCAAAGTTCTGAGTTTTAAATGAAATATGTATATGTTAAGGAAAAAAAGGAAGTCATTTTCAAGCTAGGCACAATTTTCCTTCCCCCACCATAAACCTTCTGAATACAAATTTAAAAGGGGTCCACCATATACAAATACCACTTTGGTCAAACTGGAGCACCCAACGCGCCAGAAACCTAGAATTGGTCGAGTAAGTCCGAAGAGGTCTTCCTTCATTAAAAATATAATTTTTTTCTCTTCTAATTTTTATTTTTTTGTATATCCCAAAAAAAAATTCCCAATTAATAAACGGATGCAACTAACGGATGTATTTAAAAAATTTCCCTTCCTGGCATCATTGTCAATCTTCTATAAACGACAAGAAACGTCAATAATTCGGAAATGGATCCTCTTATATATTATTTGATCATAACCACTTATTTAAAAATTATACATTTTTCTCTCTCTTTGTCATCAGCAATGAGTGAATTGTGATCAAATAATATGATCACATGACCATTTTTCCACATGAGATAATCTATTCCCAATAATTCTTAGTTACATATAATCCATCAACCTAATATATATATATATTTTTTGATAAACACTTTTTTTCTTTTTTTTGGTTTACTTGTAAACATATTTTCATTTTATTATTATTTTAGCAAATGTTGATGTAATTTTGAGTTGAAGGTGATGATCAAGCAAACTAATATTGTAAGCAAAATTTGTCTGAAGTCACGATTTGTTTTTATTGCAATCAACCTCTTGGGTATAATTAATGTATTATATACTTTGGTTTGAGGAGAAATATATAAACAAATTTCTAATAAGGATACGTGCGTATTACTCACGTAATCTTATATAGTTATATATATCAATTGTTAATTTGAGTTATAATAACTATCTGATTTTTCAAAGAAACGCACCCTTGTCCATAACTTTGACACACAACCTCCCACCAGTAAGTAATTTAAGCTGATAAAGAAACACTAGGCATCCAAATAAAATTCCCTCGAACAAAGACGAAGTATAGAAGTAAATTTTAAACTTAGGAAATCAAAATAAGTCATCATTGTTTTGTTCGCTTTATTATGATAAAAAAAAAAGTTATATTTATCTCATTTTATATGAGATAAATAGTTTTCCTACACACACAAAAGAAGGGTGGATACCACCACTCTTTTTTTCTCTCCTCTTACATGTAGATCCCACTTATAATTTTATTTTTATAACATGAGATAACAACTTTCTGCAACATAAAAAAAAAGTATTTCACAAAAAAAAATGAATACTAGAAATACCATATTCAATTTCTGAAACTTGACAGACTCAGCCTGACTAATTGTCCAGTGTGATTTATTAAAAGGCTAACAAATGCAGCTATTGCAGTGTTATGCCAGGAATGATTGGCCACCTAGATGGAAAAAGGCCAGTGCATAACTGCATAGCTTACGAAATCGGAGCTTCAATTACACGACAACATAATATTTCAAATAGGAAACAATGTTTTCACACTCCTTTGATTATGTTATGAGTTTTATGTAAACTATATTAAACTACTTGTTTTCTTTCTTTTTTACTATTTAGTGGGGCTTAATTCACCGAATGATAAAGTTCTAGATCCCGCTTATATAAATATAGTTAATAATTTATGGCAAAGTAGTAAGGACGCGTATTTAATCATTTATGGTTGCGGTTTGTCCGCAACTCAGATTCTTTTCCCTTTAATTCTCAATGGATAAGCGTTAGGTGACATGATACGACGGAATTCACTTTTCACATTCTGTACAAAAGAGATAAAAAAACAAACTATGGGAGAGAGGATGGAGAAAAAAGTTTATAATTTAATAAAAGGTAAAGCACGCCTCCATTTACCGGAGATAAAATTATTTCTATGAGCTCAAAATGATGTTATTTTGAGACGGAAATCAATGTATTTTTGTAATTATAATATATTACAGATTTATATTATTCTTTATCATTATAATTTTTTAATCTTATAATCCAAAACGACGTTGTTTTGAGCTCACAGAAAATAATTTTATATCTGGTGACTTGAAAAATACTTTTCCCAATTATAATATATTGCAGGGTTATATTAATCTTTATCATTATAATTTTTTAATCTTATAACCCCGAAATGACGTCGTTTTAAGCTCACTTGATCAAATTTAAAAAAAAAAATTATTTTTATTTTATGCTTTGACTCTTAACTTTCAAAATAAAATAAAAAAACACACAAACCATTTATTTCATTAACTAATCTACAAAATAATTTTTAAGAACAGAAAAAGCAAAACTCAATCATAGTTTCAAGAACTGAGTAATATGAGCTATTTAGAATCACTATTCATATGAATTTACCAAACCATTATTTCCGCATCATCCATACCAGAACAATTTAAAGTATTTTTCATTATTCAATTACAGCATGTTCGGAACACCTGATAAGGAAGATGAAATAGGATAATTTATCATATCCTACTTTTACTTCTTGTTTGGTGGATCAATAGGATATGATTAGCTTATACTATTGTCTCATTTTATCCTATCCAATACATGATTTCTTATCCTATGGGGAAAGTTAGGTTATGACTCAATAGAATAGGATATCAATATTGGATATACAATATATCCTCACGCTACCCAATATATTCTCACACTACCCAATATATTTATATTTATTACATTATATTTTATTTTTCTTTTTTCTTTTCTCCTTTTACATAATCTTATCATATTGCTAATCAGGTGCTCATCAAACACAGGACATGATATGGACTTATTAGGCCCATATCATATCCTACCCTTATCAGTCTCATATCATATCCTACTCTTATCCTATCATGTCCACCAAACGAGTCCTTAATATCATTGATACTGCCGACGTGTTAAGTTGTTAACCACTTACGAGAGTGCTTATTACCTCTCTCTTCCCCCCAACAAAACTGGTACAAAGCACTTAACTCAGTAAAACCACTACAGTCCTACACTAGCAAACCAAACAGGACACGGAAACACTCGAGTAGATCTATAAAGAAACATGAAAATTCTTCTGTAACCAGAATTACATATCATGAAAAACATCAGAAGGGCATATGCATGATTTCCCTGCAATATCAATTCAGCATCCATTAAGACGAGATAAAATATAGTGCACCCGGTGCATATGGGATAGGGTGGGGTGTAGGAGAGAGAGTGAAAGAGAAATTGAGGAGAGAGGAGAAAGAAAAGAAAAAAAGAAAAAGAAAAATACACGTGTCACTCTGTAAATGGAAGGACCATAAAGGGACGGGAGCGTATTAAAAATTTCCCATTAAGACACAGTGCCACCAGCAACATAAATCTGCATGTCAAATTCAGTAGTTCCATAGGCTGCAATCATCCACATGCTTTACAAACTTTGCTGGTTGTCCCCCCCCCCCGCCCCCCCCCCCCCCCCCCCCCCCACCAAACTTTCCTTGATCATGTTATCTATCCTCCTCCACTTCAACAATCAACCCCATCAGAGGTAGCTCACTGGTGTTTCAACTTCCTTTACCCTCGGACCTTTTACTGTTTTTGTATTTCCATATTTCTTAATCAAATAACCTTTGTTCCATACACACACATTCTTGTATTTAGATATGGATTTTATAATTCTCATTTAACATGAGAATTGCAATCTTCCTACATCCCCTTCGATTTCCGTGCTGATGTGGGTCTTACATATAATTTTTTCTAACATATGGGTCTCACATGTTTTTTATCTCTACAACATGAGATTTCAATTCTCATATTACATTAGAATTATAAAACCTGATAGATATTAACGTGTTAGCTTTTGTAGAAACGACATAACTTTTTTAGAGGGCTTCATAGAGTTGGGAATCTAACACAATAGATCCTTGGCTCTTGAGAATGAAAGCCTTCAGCAATTCAAGGTTGAAATTATTATTCATGGGAAGGAAGTTTACCTCCACAGACCCCACTCCTCAGGTATAAGGTAATGATAAGATTCAAATCCTTCGCATTACAGCAAAAAGTACTGAGAGAAAGAGAAATATAAAGTACTTAAATTTAATTAAATATCTTGTTCCCAACAAGCCACACCCATTGTCTTGATGAATCCATACCCACACAGACAATGTTCATCAACATCACCTTTATCTGGATTATTCCATACGCTCACAGACAATGTTCACCAACATCACCTTAACCCAAAGTCACAGACAACGTTGATTTTGGGAAATGATCTTCTTTTGGTGTAAGTTACAAAACAGACATTTTTTAAAGGAAATCTGGGAGAGCAGAAACTGACAAAATATCAGTCAGCAGAAATTCTGTAGTGTAGAATTTCAAGGAGCTCTGTCTTCAGCTTCCTAGAAATTACTTGTTAAAGAATGACTCCAAAGTCTTGGTTGGCTCAGGATCTCACAATTAAGAAGCCTAGAGGTGACTGAAACAAGTTGCAAATTATCCATTGATTGCGTGCTAGCATAAGGACCACCATAGTTGTTCAGTGCAAAGCAATGTTATAGCTTACACATTGACAAATCTCACTCTGAACCCTCATGAAGATTCTTTCAGTTTTATTAGTGTTGAATGTTAATATGGGGACATCTTTGCCCCACTATGTTTTTAGACCTTTAGCATTATTTTTCTATTTCATTGGGAGGGCTTTAGCACTATTTGTTATGCCAAAAAAGGGATGGGGGAAAATTCGCATATAAAATTTAGCTCTACATATCTTAATGTATCACGCAAACAACCAAAATATGAATTTCCCAACTTAATCAAAATAATATCCTTATCTTCAAGTTACCAAGTAATCCCGTCAACATGAGACATTTGAAATCATGTACTTCAAATTAAGAGATAAATTCAGCATTAACAAAGATATTATCAAACTATTTACCTAAAAAAAGAGGGGTATTTTCAAGCTGTGGCCCTTGAATATTTCCTTAAAAATGGCTCAGTTCAAGTCACACTACCCCCTACCCTAGCTCTATTCAGAGATTTCTTTTAACCATATCCACTAACCTGGCATATTTGCAAGTTTAAAATTAAGAATTCAAACATAAAAAACTCAGTTATGTGATAAAATACAAGGTTTCAATAATATTTAAAAAAATAGAGATAACACGCATTTCAGGTTATACCTACACCATTCAGCCTCAAGCATCCATTTCTAAAACAAAGGCTTAAGAATAAAATTAGGGATAATATACAATTAAGGTCATAAAAAATATTGATCCAGATTATAGGATTTTACAATCTTAACATGCAATAGCAATGTAAATTGGGCATAGAATCAGAATAAAGTGGAATCACTGTGTGTTCACTATAGGACTGCTAGGATCTCACAGTAGTACAGGATCATACTGATACTGCCAAATTTTTATTTGCTGAAACTTTTTATGGACAATTGAATAATTATTTTAAGGACTTTATAATTCTCATGTTACATAAGAAGAAAATTCTTATGTCATAAAGATAAAAACTAGGTGGGACCCATGTATTAGAAAAAATCTTGTGTGGGATCCATATCAGCACGGAAATCGAAGGGTGTGTAGGAAAATTATAATCCTCATGTAACATGAAAATTATAAAACCCTTATTTTAATCCCCAAAATTGGAGGGCCCAGCAAGAGTAACTCAATTTTAATGACGTTTCAGCAAACGAAATGAAAAACTTCATGTCCCCAATACTTAAAATCCAAGAAAAAATGAGCATTTACAATCTTAGCCTTCCTGTCACGAGTCTCCTCCTTTTTGTTGTTTCATTCTGATAGGTATCAACCAACACAGGTAGAGAACTAGAGATTGAACAGAACTAAAGGAAGTTTGATATCGATATAGAAACGTGTAAACAGTACAAAATAGTATTTGGTAACAGTAACAGTGACAAAATTTACAGAAAAATACAAGAAATAATCTGAAAGGTAAAATATTTCTAGAGCAGTTCGAGAGACTTCAGAGATCTCTCCGACTCTTGTTTCCAGACCCAAGATAGTCCCAATTTCCAACCTAACCTCTCACATGCCATTTCAACTATTCAACCAATTCTTCTAACCAACTCAGCCAACTCAACAGAGAGTATTCTAGAATATTCTATCCACATGCTGCGTCATCCACAGGAGCTAATCTTCTATGACGCATTATATATTACCTCTTCAGAGGGGTCGTATCACATTCCTTTATTAAGATGGCGACATTTGGACAATTTGAACCGGAGCAATTGACTTGTTTTATCCCCTTTTTTATTTTCCATACTCTTCACATAGATTTGAGATTACAGTTTTTTATTTATTTTCTATTAGCATGTTTAAAACCTTTGTCATAGCCATGACTAAATCTTATCGAAGCTGGAGTTTATTTATGCATAAATTTGCTCATTTAAAAATCTCATAAAAGATGATTTATTAGGCATGTCATCTCAAGTTCATGATGCATTGTAAGATTATGTCTTCAGTATCGTACTTAATTTGCTATATATTTTTTTAACTCTTCCATATTATTTATATGACCTACGAACCTCAATCTGATCCCATGGTCCAACCTACAAACCACTCAACAATCGATAGTCGGATCCTGACTTAAACAACTTTGAATACCACATGCAGTGGATCAATTAGCCTAAACACTCCACAAATCAGCCAAGAAACTATCACAACTAACATATGAGACTAGAATCAGATCCATGTATAAACCTATTTATTGAAGTGAGATCACTGCCATATATTCTTATCATGATTTTTCACAGTAATGAAAAGAAACAGATACAAGGACAAATATGGGAGAAGAGAATCTAGTTCATTGAGGTTAAAAGCACAAAATTTAAATTAGAAACACCAAGATCTGTAGGGAGATCAGTCACAATCTGAAAAGAGAGGAGGAAAAGGTCAGGGGAAAAGAGGCAGCATTTCCTGAAAGGAAATTCAATTAAGGCCCTTCCCCCCTTATTCATATTTAAGTAACCGCCACTAAAATAAATTTATTTCATTATTCTCTATGTTCACTTCTATTAAATGTCTAAATAAATACTCACCCAAGACTATCCGTCTTGCAGCATTTCTTGCCTACAAATACAAACACTGGAAACGGGAAAAACAGCATTAATTCTTAAGCACTTTCAGTTAACTTGGGAAGCTAACAATATTTTAAAAGTGTTGAGATATATATAAAACCATTAAAAAGCTCTCACCCACGAGCTTAACCTTTTGGGTTGAATTGATTCTTTACATGGTATCAGAGTCTCGTGTCCCGGGTTCGATACTCGTCGCCCCCACTTTCTTTCAAGTGAAATTTCTTTGTTCGCGTAGCTGGGCCTGTGCATTGTCCACCCTTCAAACCCAGTGGGCTCTCGTGTGAGGTGACGTGTTGAGATATATATATAAAACCATTAAAAAGCCCTCACCCACGAACTTAAGCTTTTGGGTTGAATTGGTTCTTTACAAAAAGATATACATGACATAGCCTGTGAAAGTATTTTTCCTTCTGCTTGCAAAATTTTGAATAACTGTGGAAGAAAATTATCAAGTTCTTGTTTAGATTAAAATGCCATAAGGAGAGCCTCTGGCTAAAAGGCAATTTCTGTCTAAAACTTAGAAAAACCACACGTGTGGTAAACAACCAACACACCATTATGAAACCAGATTATTAAGGATATAAAAAATCAGGATATTCAAGAGGGCAGTCAATGGCATACATCAAGGCATGTGAAAAAGCTTCATTCAGAATTGTAACTAACAAACAATCCAAAATTAAGTTACTAAAGTGAAGACACATAAATGGTTTTATATTAACATCTTTTAACACACCCCCTCAAGCAATAGTCCGTTTGGACAAAAACTTCAGTTTCACCCATTGTGGTTACAACCGCCCGTGGTTTAAAACTTAACATTCATATCAATTGTGATTATAAAATATATCATTTAGCCCCTTAAATGACTAAAATGTTCTTATTAGATAAAATATTGATAATACCTTTAAAAGAAATCCTAAATTATATTTAAAATGTCAAAAATATCCCCAATTAAAAAAGAAGTTCTGATTAAAAATACCTAATTTTTTTCCGCTTAATTTTAATCTTAACCATTTTACTTAATTTGATCCAATGGTTATAAATAAACACACTATATAATCACTAATTGAAAAAGAATTACTTCCTAGATGAAAAGATGGACTAATAGTAAAATAATTTTGCACATTAACATTCAATATTATTTGAGTAAGGAACAACCCTTCTTTTACAATGCTCACAAATTTAATATACTGAAAGCTAATCAAATATAACTATTCATGTCACAATGGTTCATTATAAGTCCAATGCTTTTTGAATAAGGAACAACCCTTCTTTTAAAATGTCTCTTGACTTTGGACAATATATGTTACTGTCATTTGTGCATTCTCTAAACTTTGTCTTTCTCATAGAGTTGTAGCTTGGTTCTTCTTCTATTTGCTGAAGGGTTGTTTGTTCAATTTCCCAATTTTTTAGTATACCATGGGCTTTGGCTTCTGAGTATGATAACTATCCATGTGGAAAGATGTGTCTTAGCTCTAATATAGAACTACCACAACCCCAACCTCATTTCGTGCACAATTATTCAATCACTTTTGGCATTCCACTTAGTGGATAACTCAATATGATTATCTGAAGTCTCTCAATCACAAGACACTGGTTGAGGGTCATCATTGTGCATATATAGTTGAGGGTCATCACTGTGCATAAAATCTTAACCCCTATTCACATATTGAAACTTCATCTCAATCTGAGGAGTAATGCTTCCAATGCTTATTTCTTAGCAATAGTTAAGGAAGAGTTCATGATTATAATGTTTCCATTGCTTATTCTTGGCAATAATTAAGGCAAAGTTCATAGGAGTAATATTTCCCCTGCTTATCTCTGGTATCTTCGTTCTTGATTCAGATATTTTTAGAATTTTTTTAATTAAGCTCATTTTTTATATTTCACTTTCACATATAATTTGTTAATTTTTGAGTAAGGTTACTATCGATATTTTATATAGCAAGGGCAATTTAGACATCAGAGGGGCTAAATAATATATTCTATAACAGCGATGGGTCAGAGTGATAAGTTTAAAATCACGGGGGGGGCTATGTGATAATTGTTGTAACCACAATGGGTGAAACTGAAATTTTTCCTTAACTTTTTATTAGAAGAATGGCAGTGACAAGGTTCAAGCTCTAAATTACTTGATTATAGAAGCTCTAATGTCATATTATGAACCAACTATTCCAAAAGCTTCAGCTACTAGACGAAGACAAATTCATGGTTTTATACAACATCTCTAACAAGAATCTAACAGAGAAACTAGCTACATCCGAAGGTAAAATGTCCAGTAACAATTAAAATCAGGGGTTAGTTATTTAAAAGTAAGAAATTGTAATTAGTGGGTAGTTGTTTGAAATTTTAAAAATCCTCAAAAACATATTTAACAGGTATTTATTCAAAATTCGAATATAAAGAGAAGAAAAAACAAAGGTATGTTATGTATATGCATCTCAGAAAATAAGGTGCAGTATGTATTATGCACACAAAAAAAAAGGAAGAAGAAGAAGAAAGTAATATGATTAGAGGGTAGTTGTTAAAATTTTTTGTACTCAACATAAATCGAACAACAAATTCACATGCTCCCCAATTTGTGTAAAGACACCGACCAAACAGCAAGTTACTACTATTAGGGGTTCAGGGGACACACAAGGAAAGTCCTTAGAAGTCAGAGGCAACAACATAAGCATAAGAAAGTACAGTCAAAACTAATGTTCTCTACCAAAAAAAAAAAAAAACTAATGTTCTAAACACCACCACATTCATCATCCGAAACACTACCGAATACTTCAATGAAATAGTTACGAACTTGCAATACGTCAAATTAGGAAAAGATGAGACCATCATAGTTGCGAACTTGCAAAATACTTACGAACTTGCACAATATAAAAATAAATGAAAAAATGAATAAGAACGAGGAGAGACCAACATAATAAACCGAATGGCATAGACCATCAATGCGGAAAAAGATGAGAAAGGAATTGGACTTATATACACTTACGAAAATTGCAGGACCAAAGGATGGTACCTAAAAAAGCAAAAAGCAAATCAAAATCCTGACACTTCAGTCAAATAAAAGAAGCATCAACTTTAACCGGTACCACAAGCTTAACAAATGTTTCTGAATTGAATTACTTACTAATATTAGAATTTGCTTCAAGAATACAGCCAAACACCTCCAATTCAAATGCCTCCAGAATGACAAGCCATGAATAAGATGCAATGCAATTTCATTAGGATATGCAATGTAGGAAAATTTAAGAAAATAAATGTAAAAAGAATTCAAACTATTTGATGGAAAGAAAAGCTAAAATATAAATATAAATTCAAGTTATGACAGCAAGAAACACCCACAAAGCAGAAAAAAAACACCACTTGGATATACCGACCCATACACCAACATGCAATGCCCCCCCCACCCCCCCCAAAAAAAAGGGCACCTAGCATACCGACCAAAACGTAACACCATTCATCTAACCCATCTACCTAACCTACAAAGCAAAATAACATGCTCACATGTACTTGGGGAGCAACACCAACCATTGAATTTCCTCATGACTCAAAAAAGACCATCCAAACTTATCTTGATAAATTTCCCGTAATTCAAACCCAGCAACTATCCTATTCAAATTGAAGAAATTTGTAAAGGAAATCAAAACTCATTCTATTATGGTCAATTTAATCTCCCAATAAACAAACCAAGATACCTTCTCCTGGGTGCCTTTTAAGCATCTAATCACGGGAGGGATGCTTCAAACCAGTGGCAGTCTCCTGAATGAAAAACTAAATTAGAATCTCTAAAATCCAAGCAAGTTTAGTAACGAAAATAAGCAATAGACAATATTTATGTAAAATGTGTAGAACCATGATAAAAGAAACGAAAAAATAAGCCACTCTATCTTCTACAAAGGATCATCATTTAGTACAAGTTATACGAAATTGAACTTCTAATAAAATTCCCATGGACATAATTGCAAGAGCAATTCAAAGTACAAACAGCCACACAAGTATGAAGAAACAGCCTTTGGCGTGTTATCTTACAATAGAAACAGTACATTCCACTGAAAGAACCGCCAATAAAGTGTTACTCTGACCAGACATCACCCTTTTTCCCTTCAACAGGTCAACAACGCTGATACCGCTTGGGCCATACAGAGAAGATAAATAATGCCAAATGATTAGAATCTCAATATGAATTGGGACATTATTTACAAATAGTAGTGAACAACATTCTGAGAGTCAAAATCAGCAACATTGTTCACTTGCCAGTGATGAATGGGTGATTCAATGCTTGTGAGACCGTCAACCTCTTGTCTGGATCCAACACAAAAACTTTTTCGAGAAGATCCTTAAAGTTGGCTAAAATCTTTGGATCCTCCCCTGGAGAGCCAGTAATGATTGTACCAAAATCTTTTGGCTTTAAGTTGACAATCATCCGCTTTATGGTCTAAGCAAAAAATGAACACCTATTAATAACAATCTTCAGAACTTATTTATTCAATCTAACGATGACAACAGAATCAAATAAAAAATTAAAATGAAAATCTAGCTCACCTTTCTCGTTACAGGGTCCTCCTCTGTAGCAAGAAAATTCAGGTCCTGATCAAAATGCTGTTCAATGAATGCTCCCTGAAAACATAGTATAAAAATAACTACACATCATAAGAAAAACCACATATTCAATTGAAGATACAGACTATATAAGAGGGTAAATTTAATAACAGAATAAGCAAGAGAGAGAAAAAATAGGGATGACAAAACCAAATCCAAAGCATCAAACATTAAAGTAATTAATTCCCTGATAGGAAGGTTGTTAGAAAAGAATATTATGGAAAGGTGAATGAGGATTATGTTAGAAACCAGGAACAACCTCCTGCATGAAGAGGGAATAAATAGAACAACAGTGGGGAAATGAAAGGCAGCTTGGTACTAAGGCATAGGCTGGGCTTGGGAGAGAATTAAGAGCCTCTCTAATTGTTTTGATCTTTTTTTTCCTTCTTCATCTTTCATTTCCAGAATTTTAGTTCTGTTCCAAAAATCTGACTTCTGTTTATTGAGAGTTGAAACTGTTCTGTAGGAGTAGGACTGGTTTCTCATGAATCAGCAGTGTGATAATACAAGACTTGGGGTTGTTCCTTTCTCAGCTCCTTTAATTTTAGCTCTGATACTTATCATTCAAAAATCTCATACAGTGACAAAACACACAACAATTAAATGAAAAATAAATGTTTACCTTACGTAGCATCTTCTTCGGAAAAGGACCCTTCAGTTCCATGTGAAGCCGTAGCATGTTATTATTTGTAGAACCTGGAAAAAGAACTTTCCCTGTATAGAGTTCAAACAAACAACAACCTACAGACCACATATCCAATGGATGATCGTAGGGCAAGCCAAGTACTGCATAGAAAAATTCAAAATTCCAACAGTTAAAACACATGATATTCAACCAGAAAAAATTGATTAGCACTTAATACGCAACTAAATGTACTGAAGAAACTTACTTATTTCAGGGGCACGATAAAAGCGACTCACAAGATATGGTGTAACTTCATTTTTACCAGCAAACATAGCATTACCAAAGTCACAAAGCTTCAACACATTTTTAGCCTCATTCACCTGGTGAAAATAGGAAGTTGAAAAACACTAGAAAAAAATGTAAGGAAAAAAGGGATATTCGTCTTGAGAAGAAACGAACAAACAAAAAAATAAAATTATTTCTTTGAAGAGAAACAACCTAACCACAAAATAGTATTTTGGCGTACCAACATATTATCTGGTTTTATATCACAATGGAGAACACCACAGTTCCGGAGATGCTTCAGTGCAATAAGTTGTTGTTTTGCATATGCTCTCACAGCAGTTAGCCTAAGGCCAATATTGCGACCAAACTTCTTTAGAACCTCACGCAAATTCATATGGAGAGATTCAAAAACTAAACAAAGGTGATTCCTGTACTTAAAACTTGAAAGGAAACGAACACAATGGTGCTTATCATCTGGATCAGCACCTACTAATTTCTTTAATATGACTAACTCATTCATACCAGCCTTGTACCTGTGCCACAGTGGAGATATAACAGTGAGTATAAAGGACACAGGCAAAAAGCAGAAATTTTAATGATGATACCACAGAAATCAAAGCCACTGACATAGTGTCATTATTACGAATAATTTTTATAGCTACATCCTCGGGCTCTCCGTTACCAGCTTTAAGATTCTTTGCCTGGACTACTGTTGAGAAGACACCCCTCCCATGAGCAGCGGTGACTTCATATCGGCCATCAAGTATTTCACCAAATCGATAGCCTGCAAAATCATATGGCAATATAACAATATAACACTATCAACAGAAAAACAAAAATCTAAAGACTGTCTTGCCCCTAAGAGAATTTCCATATCATATTGACAGATACACCCCAACAGATATCATAAAATTGGAATCACTTCAATAAAGAAATTATTTTATTAAAAAAACTCAATTGCAAAAAATATTAAACATAAGGCTGACTTTTGAACCTTAAGTTTCATTATATCAGTGACAACTAAAAATTCTTGTTCAAGGCCTTCTTATGTTTTTATTGGAAAAATGAGGCCAAGGCCAAAAGCAAATGTACAGTACAGACATTCAAATTAGAAAGGAAAAAAAGGGGATGGATATGTTTACAAACTTTTTTTGAAATTTTTTACAAATTATACTATGTTCTCCCGGGAGAACATAGTGTAACCAGTGTTCTCCCGGGAGAACATAATGTAGTTTGTAAGAGTTTGTAAACAAAAAAGTTTGTAAATATAACCTGCCCCAGAAAAAAATCAACATTTATGTTCTCAAGAACTTTCAAAGACTTACTATAATAAGAAAAGTTCCAAAAATCAACTGATAATGTTCTGATAAAGGTACGGTAAACACAGACAAAACAAATTAGTTAAGCATCAAGGCAATAATCAAAAGAGAATTATAAAAACAGCTAATACAATCAAATGAATAACTTACTATAATAACCCTCTGCATCATCCCAATTGTCATGTAGACCACCCCTCTCAATCTGTATACCATCTCCTTTTCCCTGCAAATAAGGAAGAAAATCTTAATATAAAAGAAACACAAGAAAATAGAACCCTGAACAAAAAAGCAATTGTAAAGAACCAATTCAACCCAAAAGCTTAAGCTATTGGGTGAGGCTACATTAATGGTTTTATATATCTCAACACGTCCCCTCAAACGAGAGTCCATTGGGCTTGAAGGGTGGATGATGCACAGGCCTACCTACCTGTGCGAAGAAAGAAATTCCACTAGAAAGAAAATGAGGGGCGGTGAGGATCGAACCCGGTACATTGAGGCTCTAATACCATGTAAAGAACAAATTCAACCCAAAAGCTTAAACTATTGGGTAAGATTACATTAATGGTTTTATATATCTCAACAGCAATGAATAGATTAACAGCTGAAAGGAATAAAAAAAGATGAAGAAAAATATATTAGAAACATATAAACTGTAATCGATAGTTGCTAGATAAGTTGATTACAACAGATTAAAACCCTGCATTAAAAATCAACCATTGCACAAAAGGTAAGACAATTATTACAGCAACATAGATTGGATTTGGAGAGAGAGAGAGAGAGAGATGTTATTATTATAGCAAGACGTGTGTTTAGAAGCAAACTTAGAGCAGGCATAGCAAAATGGAAAAGTAAAAAAAAATAAAAAAAAATAAAAAAAAATAAACTGTGAAAAGGACACAGGAGATACGAGATGGGGGATGGCTTCCTAAAAAACAACTAACCAAGTCAGAAACG
The DNA here is from genome assembly GCA_032173675.1 of Gastrolobium villosum. NCBI lineage: Eukaryota > Viridiplantae > Streptophyta > Magnoliopsida > Fabales > Fabaceae > Gastrolobium > Gastrolobium villosum. The sequence goes on along the minus strand of JAVKPL010015325.1, from coordinate 51,611 downwards.
ATATCTTGACTTACGACGAACTCAACAACTTGTACAATTGAGTAAACACAGAACAGCTTCAGCCATTCATAATTAGCATGAATTTAACAAAATGCTTACCAAGTTCCGAACTCCAGTTGGTGTCTCACCAAATATATCATCACAAAACTTGTCATCTGATCTCTCACTCTGTAAATGTTATAAAGGAGCTTCAAAACCAAATAGATACAACGAGTATAAATAAAATCACTTAATAATAAGTAATGACATTTTCTTTAAAACATAAACTAATTTAAGTACACAAACCTTAGGAGTACCCTCTCCCAGGCCCCTAGAACCAGAGATCTTATTGGAAGCAACACTCCCATTTTCTGGAGGAGATTTCCCAACAGAAAATGACGTTTCAGCATCATCAACACCATTGCTCTTACCATCAAAAGCTTCATGAATGACATGAGGAATATCCACAACTTGCTTGTCTAATCATAGTTAAAAAATTATGCATTAGAAAGTTATTATAAGTGGCAGGGAGGGGAGGGCAGAGGGATAGAACAACAATAAACACAATTATTGCATATTAGCATATAAATGCCAGCTGTGGTGTATTAGTTAAAAGTAACTTAGTAGGACTTACTTTGTTACTGTTTGTTTGACCAGAGGAATGTTATCCCTTTTAGTTACTGTTTTAGTTACCTTTCAGTTGGATTGTTACAACTGACTCACTTTCAGTCACCATTGCTTAGGTCTAAATATACCACTTCTTTGACTTTTGAATAAGTTTGAAACACTTTACTTTCTTCTCTCTCTTACTTTCCCTTCTCCCTCCTCTTTCTCTTCAGTTCATTGATGGTATCAGAGCTCTCTCTGAGGGTCTGACACAAATCTGAAATTTCATGTCTTCAAAGTCAGTGCAACCAAACGATAATGCAATGACGGAGAACAGAGCCGCAATGGAGAACAGATCTACAATGGAGAACGGAGCTTCATTACTCTTTAACCATCAAATCTCCATGAAGCTCACTACCAGCTATGGAACCAGACCGTGGAGCCTGTGATAACACCACATCAGCTTCATCAGTTTCTTGTCAACCCTAAGATATCGCTGCAACATTCTTAGAGAAAGATCGTTTAAAAAATATCATGAACCCAACTTATATGAAATGGCTTCACCAAGATCAAGTGCTTCTACCCTGGTTGCTTTCAACCATTTCAAAGGAAATAGTGAATGAGATATTAGAAATACGACATGTATGCGAAGCTTAGGAACATGTACACAAGCTTTTCCACTGAATGATGAAATCTAAGGCGCGTCAGCTTAGATCTGAACTTCGCACCATCAAAAAGGGCGGAAAAAAGCCATTAAAATCCCCATTCCAATGGACGAACAAATAGAGTTGATTCTTGATGGCTTGCCAGCAGAGTTCAACACTATTGTTACCTGTGAGAACGAGAAAACCCCTATGCAATTGATAAGTTGAGCTTATGATTAATGAAATTATGTTGACAAAGCTGAATGAATCTATCCTATCTGAGTTTGTCCATGAATGTAGCTCAGAAGCCTTCAGTGTCTCATAACCAGAAGAATGAACAAAACTCCAATAGGCCTTTTGGTCCTAATAATCGTGGAAAAAGTGGTAGAGGAGGTCGTAGAAAACTAATAAAGTTCAGTGAGAAAATTTGATAAAGTGAGAGAAAATCGGAGAAAATAAAATGGGAGAAACTGGAATGAGTTCATTGTATTCAGATCTGAAAAAATAGTTACAGAAGAATGTGGTACAAGATCTATTTATAGAGCAGAAGGAAACTGAAGGATGAGTCAGCACCCTAACAGAAACTCTAACAAATCAATAACCAACTAACAGACAAGTGAGGGCAATAATCTACTCCACTCAAAACTACAATACAAAAAGCTACGCTGATATTCCCCCTCAAGCTTAGCAGGTTTGGGGCTGCAAGGCCAAGTCCAAAACACTAAGCTTGGTCCTGAAATGTACAAAGGAAGCAAAAGAACGAGGCTTGGTAAGTGTGTCAGCCAGTTGGTCAGCAGCAGGGACATGAGAAATCACCATCTCCTTGGCCAGAACTTTCTCACAAATTGAATGTCCAGTTCAAGATGCTTAGTACGGGCATGCAAGACAGGATTATGGGATAAAGCTACTATACTCAGATTATCACAAAATCTTTGAGGAGCGCAAAGAGGCAACTGCAGCTCATAAAATAAAGATTTCAACCACATGATTTATGCGCAAGCAAGTGCCATACTTCAGTATTCAGCCTCAGCAGCAGATCTGGCCACTAGTGACTGCTTCTTAGGATACCAAATCGGGTCCAAGAAAGATACAGGCACTAGAGGTGGACCTTCTGTCGTCAGGGTCACTGCCCCAATCAGCATCACAGAATGCTGTAATGGTGAAAAACTGACCAGTAGCTGAAGCTTTAGCTGATTGCAGGTGAAGGCCGAGAATAGGAGTCCCTTGAAGGTATCTTAGAATACACTTGACAATCTTCCAATGATACAATAGGGGCTGGCTCATGAATTGACAGACGTTATTAACAGAAAAACTGATCTCAGGTCTTGTTATGATAGCATACCACAAGGCACCAACTATAGAGCGATACAAATGAGGATCCTCAAAATAATTGGAACCAAATTTGGATAATTTGCAACTAAGTGGCATGGGCGTGGAAATAGGCTTGGCATCATGCATATTGGCGTGAGTGAGCAAATCTCTGATGTATTTTGACTGAGTGAGGAAGAGTGAGCCAGGAGATGGTCCGGGAACCTCAGTCCCAAGAAAATAGTCTAACTCACCAAGATCCTTCAATGCAAAAGTAGAGTGGAGTTGAGAAATAAGATTCTGTATAAATAAAGTATCATTGCCAACGACAATTATGTCGTCTACATAAACCAACAAATAAAGATCCTCTTAGAACAAGCCCTATATATGAAGAGATAAGGATCACCTCTACTAGCTTGGACCCCAAGTAACAGAAGAGAATGTTCAGGGTGTTCTGCCAACTCCTTCAAATGTCCAAAATTTGGAGCACTCTAGTCTCCGGACTCAGGAGCATCTCACCGTGTAACCCCTGATTCACAAATCCTGCTTCAAAGCGCGCTCAACTCTCAGGCACAGATCAAATCTTTATAGGCAATGGGCAAGGTTTGAAAGTTAAAGCTTCTGGTTCTTCCTTTTTCCCTTCACCACTTAAACCACACACTAATCTATATCTTCATAACTTGCTTCTTGATCCCTATATAACAAAGTAACTTGATTAGTGTAAGCAAATTTTGCAAAGATAGTGGGGTGTACTTTGAATTTCACCCATTTACTTTTTGTGTTAAATCACAAGAGTCCAATGAGACACTATTGCAGGGTACCCTGGGTTTAGAAGGCTTATACCAGTTTAGTGGAGTCCAGCTCTCTCAACCCAAATCAAAAAGTAATTCTAACCTATGTTCTGTATATGATTTTTTTCTGATAGTTCAACTAAGATGTGTATAGATGCCAATGGCAATACACTAGGAAAACCTACTGTTTAAAACTTCATGTACTTCCTATGGCACTGTCGCCTAGGTCATCCTCATAATGAGGCTCTCAAGATTGTGTTAGAGAATAATATAAACCACTAAAAAAGTCATCACTCAACACCTTAAAATTTTTGGTTGAAGTGGTTCTTTACATGGAATCAGAGCTTCAATGACCACAAGGTCACGAGTTCGATCATCACCACCCCCCATTTGTGAAATTAAATAAGCATAAGGTAAACCAAAAAGAAAATAAAAAAATGGGTCTATGCAATATCCACGCTTCAAGCACAAAGGGCTCTTGCATGAGGGGTGTATTAGAGAATAATATAAACCATTAAAAAAACTCTCAACCAACACCTTAAGGTTTTGGGTTGAAGTGGTTCTTTACAGATTGTACTGAATAATTGTAAAATTCCTATACCTAATAAAACAGAACATGACTTCTTCTCTGCTTGTTGTCTGAGGAATTCCAAGTTACTATCTTCCTCTCCTTCCAATAATTAATATGGTAAACCATTCGATTTGGTCTACAGTAACATGTGTGGACCAGCCCTATTAAATCCTCGATGGGATTCACATATTACATCTCCTTTATTGATGCTCATACCAGATACACGTGGATCTACCCCTTAAAGTTACCGTCAGAAGCTCTTAACAATCTTTACTCAATTTCATACCCTTATAGCCAATCAATTTTAGACTTCAATTAGAGCCCTTCAAACTGACAAAGGTGGTGAATTCCAACCCTTTACCCAACTCTCAAACAACTTGGCATTGTCCACAAATTAGCTTGTCCTCATACCCATCACCAAAATGGTGTGGTTGAATACAAGCACAGACATATAGTGGAAACCGAATTAACTCTTTTGGCTTATGCTTCTCTGCCTATAAAGTTTTGGGATCATGCTTTCATTACAGCTGCTTATCTCATTAATTCCCTTCCTACAACTACACTTAACTTTGAAATTGCCTTCACCAAACTACACAAAATGTCTCCATATCACAACTTTCTCAAAGTATTTGGATGCTCTTGTTTTTCTTTCTTATGCCCTGATAATAATCACAAACTTGATTTCAGATCCCGTGAATGCATCTTTCTCGGTTATTCTCCAAACCACCAAGGATATAAAAGTCTAAACTCTAATGGCAGACTCTTTGTAACAGCCCGTGTTAACCCAGATTGTTAACATACTATCGTATTAAGCCATGCTTAATTAAAATGCGGAATAACTTTTTCTTTAATTCAATTATGACGTCATTAACCTTAGCCAACTTGATTACTTAATCAATTTCATAAAATATTGTCTGTATGTAAATTGCAAGACAACTAACTGAAATACCTCATAAATATTAAGTGTGTTTCTAAGTCACAGGACTACAACACATAGCCTGAACCAAAATCCTGATACTTAAATACAACTTTAAATAGAGAAGACGATAACAAGTCTATGTGGCATGGACAAACCCCATGCTCACCAAATAAGGCAACAATGCCCAATATCAGTCTCAACATAATAATAACAGAAAACATAATAGCAGCCAATAACCAGCAACCAACATGTCAGCATAACACAGATATGTCTAACTCAACTCTGGCCTCCTGCCACCTAAGCCCTCAACATTATTTGGACCTGAAATAAGCGTCCCCAAACGTAGGGTGAGATCTCTAAAAAAGAAATCTCAGTAAGACAAGGGGTCCTCAAGGATCTTCCACCCCAAGCTCACTTACATGTGCAATATAAGTTCAAAAGCAATATTTCCAATATTAGTTCCAAAACTATGCAATGCAACAGATATTCATGCCATGTGTGTTTATACAATCTACTGGCCAGAGAAATGCAGGAATACGTCTATACCCACATAAGTACAAGGAACACCGCTTGCACCTCACCCACAGCCTCACCATCTTGTATGTACCACATACTCAGGCTTACCGTATAGGTGGACATCACATGCATATCATAAAAGCACATTGCATATAATAGCTCAACAGCATTTCCAAAACATCAAAGCATGTAACACAGCATGCATAAACCACATCCCCATGGGACATGGTGGAACCACAACATGGCTAAACCGAGTACACGAAAGCTTACCTTGCAAGCTAGCTATCCAAGCCAAGAGTCCGCACAAACTCAAAGTCCAAACACGGCAGAATCACAATCTATTTTAGACCAACAATTATATCAATATTCATATTCTAATATTTACAATGTTAAACAAGACATCTTGAGGTTTCGAATGATATACTTTATGTCTCAATCGGAGTTGTATAACTCCGGTTATGTTTTTTGCAAAGTTCTTACAACAAGCTGAATTTCCAGCAATGGGGGTCGCGACTTCAAACATAAACTCAGAGAAATCCACTTATCCAATGGATCTGAAAATTTACAGGGTTGTAGCCCTATGTGTTATCTTCACATAGGTCCAAACCTCACTCAATTTAGAGCTCTGTAGCTCAAGATATCGAAATTTTACTAAACTAGGTTGCTGCTGTCTCGCGAAGTATTCGATTACTGCATTTTCCCAGAAAAGTATTCGAATACTGCCCGAAAAGTATTCGAATACTTCTTCGACAGAATGCGGAAAACTGAGTTTTAAAGGTAAAATCGACCTCCAATGATCCAAACTCGATCTGGAGTCCAAGAACTCCTTAAACAGATGTTTATTAACATGTTATGAACTCAAAAACACATTCCTTTAATCAAATGGTTCGAGTCACAATTTTTAATTGCTTAAACAAGCTTAAAACATCAAAATACACCAAGTGTGACCAAAGTATACCTTCCAAGTCTTAAAACTCCGAAAATGAAGTGGCTTGGAGCTCCAAACCCAGCTCCAAGGTTCTGTCCATATAGGTGTACGAAAATGAATAACAAGGTTACACCTTTCCCCTTCAAAATGGCTTCTTGAAGCCTTCAAAGTCAAGGACAAGACTCTCACCACAAGAACACACCAACTCAGCCCCAAAATCACCCTATAACAGTGGCTACCACTCAGAAATGGAGAACCTTTCACTACTCTTCATCTCCAACGATGTACTCTTTAATGAAACAAAGTTTCCTTAATCCTCTTGGTTTAAGCAAGACTCCACTAACCTCAAGCCCCAGTTTGATTCCTCTCCTGTTTCCAATCTAATTCCATTCACTACTTCTCACTTGGTTAGTCTAGAATCACTCACCCCCTTTGTCAATAATGACAGCAATACTTCAGGCTCAAATTCTCCACCTTCAGCATCTTCAAGACAGGACCCTGGACACACTGGACCAAGAAGAGAATGGTTTTGGATCCCAAAGGCAACTCCTCTATCAAGAAGAGAATAGTATCATAGTTCACGACATAACCACTGGATCAAAATATTTTCCAATTCACACATGCAACTTCAAGGAACATGTGTTATATGGCACATGCTTTAGAATATCATTTTATAAATAAAGGCATTCTTGATGCATACTGCAAGCCATGATACAGAAGAGACTTTTAACTTTTCCAAAGATCATTTAACTAATGCTAGCTAATACACTCAACCCAATAAAGAAAATAAAAAAGACGATAAAGAGAACAAAGGATACCTTTTTCTGCAGTTTGTTCTACTTCTTGCTGCTGCTGCTTCTTGTATTTCTCTAAGATTGATTCCCTTCTCCTTCTACTCTCCTCTTTGACCCTATTGAGATCTTCCTCTTCTTGATCAGGTAATTGCAATGCAAACTTCTCATTTATGTAGTCTTGTTCATCCTCGCCTCTGCAATCAATATAAATAAAATAAAATAAAAAATACAAAAAAGAAAAAGAAAGGCATGCAAAAGATTCATACTGGTAAGAAGATTTTATCGATAATTAAGTACCTCCTTAGTTTGTGTTTATCATCTACCAAGGTACTGCCAATAGTGCTGTAGGCCTTTACAGCATCAGAATTTCTTTTTCTTCCCCTGTGGTATTCTATATCTTCATGTCTTGAATGCATTTTATATTTATCACAACTGTCATAACCATCCTCATGACACAGATACTTATCCTTACCATTCACAGTGTCTCTATCCTTGTGCCTATTTCTATCATCTCGCCTCTCCCTCTCCCCCACCCTCCCCCTCCGCTTAATTTTATCCCTCAACCAAGTCTCATCATCACGCTCACTCTCCCAGTCTCTATCTCTCTCGGAACCCCTTTTTTTGTCCCTACTTTTATCTCTTTCCATCTCCCTTCTCCTATCCCTCTCCAACACTGTTTCCCAGCTCCTATCTCTTTCCTTTTCTCTTCTCCTATCCCTATTATCCTCCCTTTCCCCACTCTTATCATACTCTATATCCCTTTCATGCCTCTCATGGCTCCTTTCACAATCTTTTTCCCTTGTACACACCCAGTCAACCTCCCTATTTTTGCCCCTCTCTCGTTCCTTTTCCCTAGGTAAGGCCCTATCAGCATGTCTTTCCTTACTCCTATCCCTATCCCAGGGCTCCCGAATGTGACGACTTGCTCTGTGTTCCATTCTTTCGTCCATGACCAAATCCCTACTGCCATGACTAAATTCCCATCTTCTTGCCACCATTCTTTCATCATCAACATCATAGTCACTCTTTGGTCTGCCAGCAAATGAAAGGCCACCTAGTTCATCAGAGACCCTTCTCTGGGAAGGGGCATATTCTTCTACTATACTACGAGAAGGAGATCTGTCCCTGATATAACCACTTGATCTCGATTGACTTCTATATCTAACATGAGAAGGTGTACGTCCCGACATTCTATATTTCTCTTCCCCACTTACTGAGGAAGAACTTCTATGATAATCTACTTTCCCTCTATTAACTTCTACTTCTTTGCCATCATAATCACCTTTTAGTTTCTCATATCCTTTAAAACATCCAAGTTCTCCACGATGCCTCTTATCCCCTTTAGGAGATTTAGAATCCAGATGCCCATTGCTAATACCATCTATTCTAGCTCTACCGTCCTTTCCATTTTGAGAGTCAGCAATTGAATAATTAGGAGAACCATCATCTTCATCTATTCCTTGGCCAACGTGACTTTGACGGCATGTCCCATCTGTTCCATCAAATGCTGGACTAGTTTTTGAATTTTTAGCACGCAACACAGTCTCTCTGGTGAAAAATCCCTGCACAACAAAATGCAGTGATTAAATTCATAAAGCCAATATAATTGATTAATAAAGCAACTAAAACATCAACACCAGCCCAGTCCATAAGCAAATGAAAACAAAAAGACACGTAACCGCTCTTACAAATTAACTGTAAAGCCACCATTCTTCACTGAAACGCCTAGAGAGACTTCTTTTGCAATTCACACACGTTCGTGTAGTGCAAAAAAATTTCACAAAATTTCAATCCAACATACCAGATTTGCGTTATCAGATTGAACATCTCGATCTCCGGTCAACTCAACATCACCAGGCTCAACATCAGATTCCTTCCGCTGTTTCCAAACATCACAATCATCTTCTTCGATAATCTCCCCATCCTCGATATCATCGTCAGCGGGCACGTGACGATTCGGGAAAGAATTCGAGGCGGGAGTCGCAGAAGGAACCGCCGGAACGGTTTCGCCGTCGCATTCGCTTTCTTCATCGCGTCTTCTGCTTCCATGACCGTGGCGGTGGCGGTGGCGGTGGCGCTTCGACGATCTGTCGGCGTCCTCCGGAGAGGAAGAGCGACGGTGCTTGCAACGGGAATCATGGCCGTTGTCGGTGGCCATGATCGGATACGGTTGTAGAGTTAGTGTTAGGATTTTGATTTGGTGCTCGGAAGAACACGGAGCTTATGTTGGGTCTCAATTCTACAGAGAACACTGGTCATAGAAATTTGTAGGAACCTCCTCGCACGCGCCTTACTTTGCTAGCGTGCGCGGAGCAAATAGATAAAACTCTACGTTTCATTTTTATTTTTTTTTAGCGCTACGGGTGAGTGTACTCGAATGATCACACAACAGATTAATTAATCCATAACTATCACTCTCTAATTGAATATCTTTTAAATTCATAAGCATACAGTATATCTCTTCCGATAATAAAAAAAAAAAAAAAAACTAATCTTTTATGTTTGTTTTTGTTCCGGGCTGGTATACCCGGATGAGTTTGCTCGAATTATGGGTTAGTGGCTGCAGGATGTGGGGCCTTCCATGATAACACTAGATGGTTATTAATGCCCACGATCACATGGTAACTACTGAGGTCAGTTGTATCTATATATAGAGAAGAATAGGTTAAGCGCTAGGCAGACTGATTACAAACATTAAACCCATATGGATGTTCATCCAGAACATTTGGCGTCGTCTGTGGGAAAGGTAAAACTATTCGTACGCATTTTCTTGTGTCATGGCAAGCAATAACCACGATGAGCGAACGATGGAGGAGGAAGGAAATAGAGGGGAAGAAGATTCGTTTCGGTCTAGTGGAAGGAGTAGGTCGTTAGACACAATTGGGGAAGCTTTAATTCAATTAGTGGAAGAGATAAGGAACAGGCAACAATATGAGAGAAGAAGAGAGAGGCCACTGTCGGAAGAAAGTGTAATGGCAAGGGATAGGCCACAAAGCGGAGATAGGAGGAGAAGTTATGTATCTCCTCTTCCTAGTTATATTCCTTTGTCACCCCCAATTAAGACGAGAAATAGGGGGCAGGGGTTAGAAGAGGGTAAGTACCTCAGATGTCAAGGAGTCTTGTAGAATGGAGAAGTTATCAAGGTGAAAGACGGGGAGAAAATCGGTGGACAGAGGAAGAGGTTTATGAAGAGGACGACGAGCAATATCGTTTTGGGTCGTGGGATGGCGAGCAACGACAAGGAAATTGTTATTATTACGCTTATCTTGAGGAGCGAAGGCGAGATCCAAGATGGTATGAAGATCAGGGGGAGAAAGATGTTATACTTATTACAGAGGCGAGTTTCCCCAAGAAGAAGACGAGTACTATTATGTACCAAGGAATTTAGCTCGGAGAGGAGGAATACAACAAGACGAGAATTCTGGTCATTGGGAGTATGAGGGACGAAGGATGAGACAAGAAGAGCTCGAGAGGAACGAGCAAATAGGGAGAGCACCGTACCAGACGCAGCAAGGAATTCCTACACAGGTTATTACTCAAGGGCATTCAGGAACTCCTTTAACTTGGAGATTAAGGGCGGAACCTATACCAGCTTGTTTCAAGCAGCCAACTGATATGAAGGCTTATGATGGAGCTCAGATCCAAAGGAATTTGTTACAGTCTTCCGAGGAGCAATGTCATTGTGTGGAGAGTCTAATTCATTGTTATGTCGTACATTTCCAGTTTTCCAGAGGAAGCAGGCGTTAGAATGATTTACGGCGTTGCCAATAAATTCGATAGACAGTTGGTCAGATCTATCATTCAGGTTTATACAACAATTTGCCCATTGTGGACCTCAGCCTAAGACTACACATAATTTCTGTGGTGTACGACAAAAGCCAGGGGAAAAAGTGAGGGAGTACTATGAAAGATTTCAAGCAGAAGCTGGGCAAGTAAAGGGGTTAGAGAGTCAGACGTATTTGTTGTTGTTTACTACCGAATTACAGCCAGGCGGGCTAGCAGATTCTTTGGCGAAGAAGGCTCCACTTACGAAAGAAGATTGGACGGAGCGAATCAGGAAGTACATTGATTTGAAAGAATTCAAGCCTTCTCAGAGACAAATTGAGCAAGGTTTTAAAGAAGCTACTGTTAGAGGACCTGACAGATCTATAGGAAGAGGCCAATATGACGAAAGGCGACCTCGAATAGTCGGGGAGAGATTTAGAGAAGCATATAAGAGAGAGTTCACACCGTTGAATACATCCAGAGCTCGGATATTGAAGGAGGTGATGTCTACAGAAATGCGAAATGTTCCTAGGCCACCACCAATTCGGTCGAGTTATGCGCAAGCAGATAAGACGAAGTGGTGTGAGTTCCATCGAGGGTATGGACATCTTACAAATGAATGCTTTAATTTGATGAATGTTATTGAAAGGTTGATCAATGAAGGGAAGTTACAAAAGTATGTGAGAAGAGGAGATGGAGAAGGGTGTAAGGAAGATAAGAATAGAAGACGGGAGCGTAGTCGTAGCCCGCTAGAAGGAAGGGATAGAGGGGCTAATGAAAATCAGAAAGTGCAAGCGTCTCCAAATTAGATTCCTGTGGGACACATTTGTACCATAGCCGGAGGTCGGGCTGGAGGAGGAGAATCAAATAATGCTCGGAAAAAGCATTTAAAGATGTGTATGGCCATTTCAGAGAGGCCTCGCTTTAAGGAAGAGAGAAGGAAGACGGGTAAATAGATTGTTTTTGAGGATCTGGATGATGAAGTCCTGGATCCGGAGCATGATGATCCGTTAGTGATCTCAGGACTTTTAGCAAATTACCAGGTAGACAGAATGCTGGTTGATCCGGGGAGTTCGATGGATATTATCTTTTGGGATGCATTTAGAAGGATGGATTTAGACTGTGATCAGTTAGAACCATGTGGAGCCGACTTGTTAGCATTCACATGGGATAAGATAAAGCCATTAGGATACATTACGTTGAGGTTAACTTTGGGGACGACACCCACACATAAAACAGTTACGTTGTCATTTGCAGTAGTAGATTTGGGCTCAGCTTACAACATTATTTTGGGAAGACCTTTTATGAAGAAGTTCAAGATCTTTTTGTCGATAGAGCAATTGGCTATGAAGTTTGTAGCCAGGGATGACAAAGTCGCCACGATAAGGGCGGATCAAGTGGTTGCTCGGAGTTGTTACATCATGAGTTTGCGAGTGGGACAAAAGCAGAAGCAGGCAAATAAGTTTGGGGAAGAAAGAGATAATAAGAAGAAGGAGATCCGAGAAGAAAATGAAGTACAGAAAGAAGAGCGAGTAATGGTGGTGGGATTAGATCCTCGAGGTGACGATATAAAAGAAAGGCCAGAACCAGTCGGCACAATGGAGGAAGTCCAGTTGGGAGATTCTAGCGAACAATTTACTAGAGTGGGAACCGAGTTAGAACCAGATATGGTGGCGAGTTTAAAAAGATTATTGAAAGACAATGCAAATTTGTTTGCGTGGAGACCATCTGACACGCCCGGAATGGACCCGGATGTGTTTTGTCATCGGTTGGCGATAATGCCGGGGGCCAAGCCGATTATTCAAAAGAAAATGAAGTTTTGCTTAGAAAGGAAAAGGGCGATAGAGGAGAAGACAAACGAGTTGTTAGAAGCAGGTTTTATTACAGAAATAGAGTATGCAACATGGTTAGCTAACCCGGTGTTGATTAAAAAGGCAGATGGGAGATGGAGGATATGCACAGACTATATCGACTTGAATAAAGTTTGTCCTAAAGACCCATTTCCATTACCAAGCATAGATCAGCTGGTAGATAAGGCATCTGGTTATAAGGTGTTGTCATTTATGGATGGATATTCCGGGTATAATCATATACCTTTATGGAGGAAAGATCAAGAGAAAACAGCGTTTATCACGGAGAATGCGGTGTATTGTTATAACATGATGTCGTTTGGGTTGAAGAATGCAAGAGCAACTTATATGAGAATGATGAATAAAGTATTCAAAGATCAAATAGGAAGAATGGTGGAGGTATATATGGATGACATGATTGTAAAGTCGGAATACGCTGAGAAGCACTTAGCAAACTTGCAAGAAGTGTTTGAACAAATCCGGAAGCATAATATGCGCTTAAATCCGGGTAAGTGTGCTTTTGGAGTTCTAGCGAGCAAGTTTTTAGGTTTCTTGTTAACAGAGAGGGGGATTGAGGCCAATCCGGATAAATGTAGAGCAGTAATGGAGATGAAGAGCCCAGAGAAAATTAGAGATGTGCAGAAGTTAAATGGGCGAGTAACGGCGTTGTCTAGATTTTTGTCAAAATCTGCACAGGTCTCATTGCCATTATTCCAGTTGCTTAAAAAAGGGTGTGATTTTACATGGTCAGAGGAGTGCGAAACTGTTTTCCAACACTTCAAAAGTAGTTTGGCATCACCACCAATTCTTAGCAAGCCGGAACCAGTGAGCTTTTGTATTTATACTTATCATTTTCGCAGGAAGCGGTAAGCTCGGTGCTTATCCGAGAAGAAAGTGATGGTAGTCAAAAACCAGTCTATTTCATAAGTAAAGTGTTACAAGGAGCAGAGGTGAGGTACCAGTATGTGGAGAAAATGGCTTTTGCTTTATTAGTAATGGCGAGGAGGCTCCGTCAGTATTTTCAGTGTCATCAGATAATAGTTAGAACGAATTAACCCATTAAGCAAATGTTGCATAAGCTAGATCTCGCTGGGCGGATGGTGACTTGGGCGGTGGAGTTGTCTGAGTTCGACATTAATTTTGAAGCACGTAAGGCAATTAAAGCACAAGCTTTGGCAGATTTTATGGTAGAAATGACTCATCCTAGTAGCGACTTGGAAGATAATTGGTGGAAGTTGTTTGTAGATGATTCATCCAGTAGGCGAGGTAGTGGGGTAGGAATTATTGTTGAAAACCCAGAAGGAGTGGCTGTAGAGCATTCGTTGTCGTTGGAATTTCCCACGAGCAACAATCAAGCGGAATATGAGACAATGATTGCCGGGTTGACTTTGGCTAAGGAGCTCGGAGCTGAATGTTTATTGGTATATAATTATTCTCAGTTGGCAACATCACAAATAAGTGGTGTGTATCAAGCCAGAGGGGAGATTATGATCAAATACTTGGCAAGAGCGCAAGAGTTGATGAAACAGTTTAAAGAGGTCCGGATAGAACATATTCGGAGGAATGATAATGTACGAGCAGATGTTTTGTCCAAATTAGCAAGTACTAAAACCACTGGAAGTTTGAGGACAATTATACAGCAAAGTGCGAAGGCTCCGAGTATAGTGTGGATGGTGCAAGAGGTAGATTGGAGGAGTCCAATTCAAGACTTTTTAGAAAAAGGAGAAGAACCTGGAGATCCAAATGAGGCAGTTAAATTGAGAAGGAGAGCAGCATGGTATGTGATAATAGAGGGGCAGTTGTACAGAAAGGGACTGAAGTCGCCATTATTGAAGTATTTAGCAGTGCCGAATACTGAGTATGTATTAGAAGAAATACATGAAGGTATTAATGGGCATCATCTTGGCTGGAAGTCATTAGCAAGAAAGGCTATACGAGCAGGGTATTTTTGGCCAGCAATGGGAGAAGATGCGAAAAAGCATGTGCAAAGGTGTGAGCAGTGTCAAAAGTTTTCTAGCATTCATCAAGCCCCACCATAGGAGCTATTTACTATTTCATCTCCTTGGCCATTTTATAAATGGGGAATGGATCTGTTAGGCTCGTTTCCCAAAGCCGCTGGAGGTGTTAAATATTTAATAGTGACTGCCGACTATTTTACGAAATGGATAGAAGCTGAACCTCTTGCAACAATTACTTCTTGGAAGGTGCGGAAGTTTTTTATTAGCAAAATTGTTTGCAGATTTGGTATTCCAGCGGTAGTCATCACAGATAATGGAACTCAATTCATGGACAACAGATTTAGGCAAATGATGGCAGAGTTGGGAGTGAAGTATAAGTTTTCTACAGTAGAACATCCACAAACTAACGGGCAAGTAGAATCTGCAAATAAGATACTGACAAACGGAATGAAAAGAAGAGTGGAGAATTGTAAAGGTAGCTGGGTAGAAGAACTGGATAATGTGTTATGGGGATATAGAACTTCAGTGCAGTCTAGTATTCAAGAAACTCCGTTCAAGATGACTTACGGGTTTGATGCAATGCTTCCCGTAGAAGTCGGAGAACCATCGTGGAGGAGAAGGATGTTGTCGTAAGAAGGAGAAGAAGAGAATAATGAAATGATGAAAATTGATTTGCAGTTATTGGAGGAAGAGTGAGAGAAAGTTTCATTAGTGGAAATGGCCTCTAAACAGCGAGCAACTACTCGATATAATAGGACGGTGGTCAAAAGAACATTTCAAGTTGGAGATTTGGTGCTCAGGCGGGCAGACGTAGGGAATAAGAATGCAAGAGATGGAAAGATGGCAGTTAATTGGGAGGGCCCGTGCCAGGTAGCAGTTACCACCCAGACATGAGCGTATCAGATAGAGCATTTGGATGGGAAACCAATTCCACGATATTGGAATGCGGCCAAATTGAAAAGGTATTTCAGTTGAAGAATTTGGGATTTACAGAGAATGCAAGTCGGATGGCATGTCGTTAATTTATTTTAAGTGCAGTTTAAGTAGGTTTCATAGTTGTAATGTAATATGTTATTTAGGAAGATTAAGTCTTGCAGTATTTAGTAGGATATATTTGAATTTGTGTGTGTGATGTTATTTCAATTCAATAAAGCCAGTTCGACAATGATTGTGTTAACAGAAAACAAAGTCCCTTGCCACCTTCACGGGCCTCTTGGGCACCCGTTCAATTCCTACTCGGAAGCGGGAAATCAAAGTCCCTTACCGCCTTCACGGGCCTCTTGGGCACCCGTTCAATTTCTACTCGGAAGCGGGAAACAAAGTCCCTAACCGCCTTCACTGGCTTCTTGCGCACCCGTTCAATTCCTACTCGGAAGCGGGAAAATAAAGTCCCTCTCCGCCTTCATAGGCCTCTTGGGCACCCGTTCAATTCCTACTCGGAAGCGGGAAATCAAAGTCCCTTGCCACCTGCAAAGGCCTCTTGGGCACCCGTTCAATTCCCACTCGGAAGCGGGAAAACAAAGTCTCTTTCCGCCTTCACAGACCTCTTGGGCACCCGTTCAATTACTACTCGGAAGCAGGAAAACAAAGTCCTTTGCCGCCTTCATTGGCCTCTTAGGCACTCGTGCAATTCCTATGCGGAAGCGGGAAAACAAGTTATTTGGCGGGCTTTTTACGCACTTGCATAATTTTTACTCTGACGCAGGCAAGAAAATTTTTCCGCTTTTCATAAACATTAATTTCTTTTAAATATTGGGAGCACGCAATTACAACTTTAATAACTCCGAAGACTAAAGTACATTGTTACATTACCAAATGCTAAAATGTCTTACAGACAAGAAAAGTAAAAAGAAGTACAAAACAAAGTGGCATCCCACCCCTTCAGATATCCTTGGTAACATTTTCAGCAGCAGTGTGAGCGGAAGCAGAAGTTGAAGTCACATAGTCGGAGGGACTGTCAGCTAGCACGGTTACAAGACCACTTTCATCATGAGTGCACAGTCGGCCATTTTCCACAAAGTTGAAAGTCTCAATTTTTTCTAAGTTTGGTAAGGGAGATTCAGGGTGGAAAAATTTCACCTGGTCTACAACCCAACCACGAATTTGATGGCCAAAAGCAATGTATTTTGAATCCATGTCATCAGCAGCTTGTTGTAAAGTCGAGACGTTTTTCTTTAAAGTGTCTACTTCTAGTTCCAGCTCGGCAACATGGAGATCAGAATCTTGGAAGTTCTTCTTTAGGACTTGGTGCTCGTCAGTTAGCACTTGGTGGTCTTGTTTCAAAGAAGTATGTTCTTCATGCAGTTTTTTCATTGATTCTTCAGATTCTTTTAGTTTGAGTTGAGCCTCTTGAACGACCAACCCGGCAGTTTCAGCCTGTTTTATTAGGCGAGTTTGTTCTGTTTGAAAGTTGGCTTTTGAAAGTTGAAGTTCTTTCAGCTCGATAGGAGTTGTTGACGTTCAGCAAGAGCGAGGAGAGCCATTTCATAGTAATGGGCTTCTCGCAGTGAATGATCTCGGATGTCAGTGAATTTGTTGATCAATTGGTCTAAGGAGAATTTATCCCACTTCTCACGGAGCCCGGGAGTGAAACATGTTTTCAGTTTTTTCATGAAAGAGGGCTCAGAAAGAGGAGCAGCAACACCAGAAGCAGGGGGATCAAAGACTTCTCACCTGCACCCTCCGGGATAGCTTCACTAATTCGTAGTCGTTTTGGGCGCTGAACTTCGCCGGAATCAAGTGGAGCTTCCAGGTCTGTTTCCATAGTGTTACTTGGTATAGAACCGATAGCAGAAGTAGCTGGCACAGGAGACCGGGTAGGAGAAAAGATCTTCTCGCCAGAAGTGCCATGGCACACAACTTTGTGACTGGAGATAGTAGAATCTTCTTTTTGAGCAGTTTTCTGTTTTAGGCGGATCCATGCACTTGTCTGAGGAAGATATACAACAGAAAATAGGTATAAGATCCAATAAAGAATATCCAAAGAACATAAGAAAAAACACCTAAGTACTTACTTAGTTTCTGGCAAATCCAATCAGCAGAATCTTTGTTAGTTAAGATAGACCGAGGATTGATAGAAGTGTTTTCTTTACATAACTTGGAGGCCAGCCTTTTGAACCAAGTATAAGTTTCTCGCTCCTCGGTACTCAAATTTTTTGAGTTAGTTAAGAATGCTTTGGCAGAAGTTGTGTAATGATGACGGTTCCAACTGAGAGGAAATATAGGAGTTCCGTCTTGACGTAAAAAGAAAGCAGAAGGAGGAGCAGATTGGGAAGAAGAAGAAGATGCAGAAGATGTAGCAGGAAGGGCTTCGGGCATACAAATTTTGAAGTATTCTTCTTTGAAGTTTTTTCAGTTATCCTCGTAGATAGTACACCGACGCATCCCAGGGCGAGCTTTTAAAGAAACCCAGCTATGCCGAGTGCATTCTTTATCAACAGCGTTTAGGAGCACGGCATATAGGCAGAAGAAGACTCGAAAAGAGTAAGTGAATCCAAAAGATCGACAGACTATCTCAAAAGCATGTAAGAAACACCAGCTGTTAGGGTGTAGTTGTGAAGGGGCGACTTCGAGATGGTTCAGGACATCCATTTGGAACTCGGTAAAGGGTAAAGTTATTTTAAGCTCGAAAAATAAGCATTTGTAGATAAAAAAGAAGGAATTCTCACCTTGCCCGGAAGGCGAGCAGATGCGTTCTTCTCCTACAGGTGCAGAAACTCGGAAAGACGTGATAATGGAGTCATGACATAGTGGTATCGATTGCAAAGCAGTATGGAGGGAACTCGGCTGGTTTTCATAGGAAGAACGAAGTCCTAGTGCTTCTTCGTTCACCCATTCTAAACCTTCTACAGTAGAAGGAAGCGCTAAGCGAGAAAGGGAAAGTGAACGGTAGGGACGATTCCTCGGCATGGCCTGGATGGAAAGGTACCAATAAAATTTAGTTTAGAAGATATATTGTAAGTTGAAATAGTAGGTGTAGAGTGGGCTGGTTATGGTTGGACCCTTAATCCGTCCAGAACCTCATATGCCGGTAAATGAATGTTAAAGGAAAGAAAAGATACAGAAGTAAAAGGGGTATGGAGCAAAGTAGAAGATAAAGAATAAATGACAGGTTATATGCACGTTTAGTAGTACTACAGATATCAGTACAAGAACACTCTGTAAATATGCAAGAAACAGAAAGATAATGGAGAAATCATAAGAACTTACTTGTATAGCGTAGTGGAGGTTGGAATGAAAGAAGGAGAGTCACAAAAAGAATGGCGTGAAGAGTACAACAGCACCAAACAAGAAATGCAAGATAGCAAGATAGAAGAAGAGGAAAGAAGTAGAAGAAGGAGATAGCAATGACAACTGAAATGATTAAATAGGGCAAGAAAAAGAGGGAAAAGGTACATGGCTTTTCGAATTTCGAAAGTAATGATGAGGATAGGACGAGTCGTTTCGCGTGCGCAGTCGTTGAGAAAAGAGAAAAAGGTACACGAGGCATTTCGAATTTCGAAAACAATGATGGTGTCAGGACGGGTCATATCAGGTGTCAAATTGTTTAAGAAATCGATGCCATCGGAGTATGACAAGTGGCGAATGCAATCTGGAAGGTCAGGAAGTCTTTAATGTGGTATGGATATAAGACAAAGTGAGATATGATAAGAAATAAATGAAGAGTTAGGCCCGGAGTATAATTCGTGAATCCGAGTTGGGGGCTTAAAACAAGAGTTAAGCTTGAAGCATAATCATCATTATACTCCGAGCTCGAGGGCTTAATGTTCCGGGCTGGTATACCCGGATAAGTTTGCTCGGATTATGGGTTAGTAACTGCACGTAGTGGCTGCATGA
The DNA here is from genome assembly GCA_032173675.1 of Gastrolobium villosum. Classification (NCBI taxonomy): domain Eukaryota; kingdom Viridiplantae; phylum Streptophyta; class Magnoliopsida; order Fabales; family Fabaceae; genus Gastrolobium; species Gastrolobium villosum. The sequence continues at coordinate 32,146 of JAVKPL010015325.1, read as the reverse complement.
TGTGGGGCCTTCCATGATAACACTAAATGGTTATTAATGTCCACGATCACATGGTAACTATTGAGGTCAGTTGTATCTATATATAGAGAAGAATAAATTAAGCACTAGGCAGACTGATTACAAACATTAAACCCATATTGATGTTCATCCAGAACAGTTTTTATATATGTGGTAAAGTTATATCAACTTTTCACGTTCACTGATATTAAGTCCATTCTCAATTAATTTTAAGGATGCATATTTTTATGGAGACTTAGTTTATATAAAATTTGCAAAATGAGCTAATAAATAACTGATACATTAACGCTATATATTAAATATTAGTCAAATCGTGGTGTCCTATAACTTTACTTTATATTTAAAGTCCATCAAATAGTTATTTCAATTTTTGAGCAACCTTTGGAATCTCTTCCCTATTGATAAATACAAATATATACACAACAATACACAAGAAATTGGCTAGGGAGATAATGGAAATGGATCCCTCGTGTTTTTTGTAATACGAAATTGGCTATGGAGACAATAGTCTCGGACACCGTTTTTCATTTGGGTTCAACTGTATTCGAACCGAATTTGTGGAAGGCCATATTCTCCAAAGTAAAATAATCATTCATTTATGTTATCAAAAAAAAAAACATTCATTTGGTTATTTTAACTTAATACAATTAATATTTACACATTACATATTAAAATTATACATTGATGAATATTAATTGAAAGCAATATTTATATGACATGTTCTTCATAGACTTGATCAATAATCATTATGGGATTTGAATATCCTTTATTTTTTTTTGAATATGTTTAATTTTATTAATGAATATTTTATGTGATATTATTTGATTTTATTAATACATTTTTAAATTGTTTCATTTCTTATTTATAACATCAATACTTTTCTTCAATTGTCAATTTTTTTATACAGTAATATTTCCTTCTTTTTTTGAGATCAAAATAACCATTTTAAAATACAATAATAATAATAATTAAATTTAATTATTAGTTAATGCTAGCACATAAGTAGTATAATTATTTTATAGCAATACTCAAATGTAGTAATAAAGAATGAATATGGTGCACCATATGTTGCTTCGAATTTGACCATTATAAATAGCCCATGCTATTGTTTTTACCATTTGATGTTAATTCCTATAAATGTGTCTAGTTGTACTTTACCATTTATTGTTAATTATATTCTTAAATGTGTTAAACAAGGCATAATTGTTATAAAAAAAAAAAAAAAGAACAAGGCATAATTTTTTTGGAAATCAAACAAGGCATAATTTTTGTAGCGAAAGAATAATTAAAAAAAATATTGTCATGTAGAGAATGAAATTGATAATGACATTAAATTTTTCATTCTTTCTTAAGAAATTCCAATGAGTTAAATATATCAATCAAAAAATATCATTACGCTCAACAATTTTTAATCATTTTATTTCTCTGTAACTAGATTTTCAAAAACCAAATAAAATAATCAACTTCCTAACTCTTTTTTGGAATAAATACAATGTATAAATTTCTATTTAAGACTTATTTAATATGTTTTTCCAATAAAATTTTATTTAGATTATTAAAATGTGTACATTCAGTTTTCAGCAGTAATATATTTTGTTTCAAAAACATAAAACAAGATCAAAAAAATTGTGGAACTAATTATATTTTTTAAATATTTGTTTTGAAAACTACTAACTATTATTATTTACAATGTATTAATTATATTTTATTTTGTAATCGTGTATTGTATATTTTCTTCTTCCTTTAAACAGAGTAACCACAATTTACAAATAGTTTGGAACCTCGTTTGCAAAAGTAGCCTAATATTGTAGATCTGTCATATGCATGGTTGGCTGATTGAATGTTTCAATGTTCTCTCTGTTATCTCTGGTTTCTATGCCTTCAAATTCATGAACTTCCCCTTCAAATTCTTGAATTTCAAGGATCTCAACTCTACGGTTCATCTTTTTCTTTATCTTTATTGCAACTTCAGCTGGTATAAATCTTCCACATACATATACCATGCGTTGTTGCTTCTCTATCAAATTGGTCTCTATCCCTTCAATATGCAATGAGGAAGAGGTTGTTAGAATTTCCCACTCATAAATTAACAAAAATGACTTTTTGACCATGCAAAAACTTAAATATATAATTGGTTTAATTTTTTTCGCAAACTATATATCATTCTAATGTTAGTGAAACATGGTTGGAGAGTCTGCACGTTTAAGTCATGCATCATCTTCATGCGTGACTTATGTAAAAATCAACAATATAACACGTGTACCCTGACAGTGCGCGTTCAAGTCATGCACGCATCTCATGCACAAATCACGACACTTGGTAGACACATCGTGGCTTTTGTATAAGTTGCACATGGGGTGGTGATACGCGACTTAAACGCGCACACTCGTGTTAAATTGATAAATAATTTATCAAATGAATTAAATCGGTACTGTATATGTTTTGGATTTTGCATCAACCAAAATTAGACTCATTGTTAAATCATATACCTTTCATCCTTAGAATGATTCTCCTTAATTTTCTGCAGCAAGAATTGCAGTCAATGTTGATTCTCATGACCATGCAACAATACTGCAATTGTAAAAATGTAACCAACATTAAAATCTATAAAACACATGACCAAAATGATGAAAGGGCTTTTGAAAAGAACAAGGTTTTGTGGCAATAGAACAAAAACTTGCCTTTGCTGACATGGGGTTGGAATTGACAGAACCCACGATTGGTTTTACCTTGGATAAGCCAAAAGGCATAGGGGAAAAGACTTTGTATGAATGTTCGAGGTCGAGGATCAACTTATACTTATAATTATGTATTGTCTAAAATAAATAAGATTTTATCTTTCTTCATTTTGGAATCTGATTCTACTAAGCTAAGAGGTAGTTGTTTGTCTTATAAGTCCTTTTATCCTTGACTTCACCGTAACCTTTAATTCATTTGAAAACAACATGGCAAGGAGAAGCATCTCCTCATGCACATGGTTCGCATTACCTAAAGCAACACTTTAAACTATAAAGCACCTTTTTATATATTATCGAAGTTTATATAATCAGCATTAAGGTAACCCCTTAACATATAAAATTCTCAAACTCTAATTTTGTAGCGATTTTGGAAAAACAAGTTAAATCATGTCATATTTTTTTAGTACTATGGATGTACCGAATTTGATATACCCATTTATTAAAGGGTTTTATAAGAATTATGTCGTAGGAAAAGTGATTGTGTTATATTACAGAGATTCGTTTTGTGTGCCGGAATTTTTTATTTTTTATTTTGCTTTAAAAATTACGGGTCCCACAAAATGTTGTGAGTGTAGGAAAATTGTTGTGGTCATATTAAATGATGGATGTAAATCCTTAATTAAATGAGGAAAGTTTGAAAGGACATAAAAAATAATATAAAAAACACGAAAAGCGGGTTAAAATGGAAAAAAAAAAATTACTCATTTTAATAAACAGACGTATCAAATTCAACATACGGAGTGTATCAAAAAATTGCTCTCAATCATGAATTCATAAACCTTAATCTGTGTCAAATTCACAAAACAAATTCAATCATGAAAACAATAACTTTCTTCTGTACAATGTCAAATCAATCTACAAATTATTCATATGAAAATGTGGATAGTTGGTAAGAGTAGCAGTTAACCACGGGAAGAGCGAAATATACGTTTGATAATGGCAACTTTAGGGAGAGGATTCCAGTTGATGGGAGTAATTTGCCGAGTAACAGTTGGCAATTTAAAAGTGAGTATCACTTTCTTTTCCAACACATTCACCACCACGGACTCTGTCTCTACTAAAGAACCAAAAAAAAAAAAAAAAATGAGGAATGTATCAATAGTTAACAAGAGAAAGTACCATTACAATTTTATCTTAAAGCATCATTAACTAATTCGATTTAATAGGTGAGAATCAAAATTGTTCCTACGAAGGAGCAAAACCCAGTGCTCTCATAGTTTGTTAATCTAATCAATCAAACCAGCAACATATAAGGAATAATAAAATGAGAACAGTGGCTAATTTTTGTGAACGATGTTAAAAATATAATATAAAAACGATTAAGATACATAATCGTATTTATACTATATTTCTCTTAAGGGGGGGAAAAGAGTTTGAAGAGGGTGAATAATGTATTGACCTACCTTATATTAAAAAAAATTATAATATTTATTAGAAGAATAGAAGTACAAGGGTTAAACTCTGCATCACTTTTTTTTTTTAAGCTGATGGGTAAAAACCAGTAAAACTATGTATCGCTTAGTTATGAAAGCTCTGATACAAAAAGAATATAACATATAAAAATTCAGGAATAATTTTTATATCATATTTGAAACAAAAACATATATTATATTGGTTTTATTTTTCTGATGTCGTAGGAAAAAATAATATTCTTCGACACTTCGATCTTTGTTGTTGTGTTTCTTTATTTTATTTTTTATTTTTTTAACTAATAAGACCCACAAATTTTTGTTAGTGTAGGAATGAATTTGATTTTCCCTATTAACATAAGAAAAATAATTCCCATAACGTGAATCGTGCTTTGCTAAACGATAATCTTATGACGGCTGTGTTCTTTTCTGTGTCTTCATACCTATGTGGCATAAGGGCTTAGATGTAGACTACCTATGTAGGTGTAAGTTCAGACTAATTACAAGGTGACAATTATGCAATTAACAATAACATGGGTGATTAAGGAATACATAATATATTTTATAAATAAAAAATTTATAAATATAATCTATCCAAAACAAAATAACAAAATTGAAAGTTGAATAAATTAAGGGTAAATTGTTTATCATTTTAAAGGACGTAAATTTGTGTCATTTTAAGAGGAAAAAAAAAGATAAATAAAGGAGGAGAGAGAGTTGACAAAAAAAATAAAAAGTGTGAGTCTAATCTCTTTGTGAGAGTGAAATGATATAAATTATGTCATTTAAAAAGATAAATATTTTTCGCATAGATTAATAGTTCCCCCACACTAGCTGCCAAAACATATGCCAGCCTATACCTTGGTGGAAACCAATAACTCTCTCTCTCTCTCTCTCTCTCTTCTCTCCTATCGTCTTGGGAACTAATCAAGGGAGAGGGCATTGAGTTTAAGTGCTCCTATTCTGTCTAAGAATTTCTTTTTCTTTTTTCAGTAGAGCTTCAAATCAATCAACAATTTAACAAACTAATGAACATCTTAAAAGGTAGCATTGCAAATTTTTCAATGAAGGGAATTTAACAAAATAAGCTTACCATTCATTTTTCTAATAATGTCAGTTACCCTTTTCTGACACTTCTCACATTGCATATCTGCAGAAAGAACAACCTCCTGAACCTGTATTTATAACAGCAGAACCAAACCATCAAGCAGGATGATATTCTACAAATCCATGGTCAAAACTCAAAATAGATTTAGCAAAAACACAGACCAGTGGCAGGGACAAAGACTCCATGGATGCTAGACTAGTCCCAAAAAGAGAACCACCCTTTGAGTTCTTTATACCAACTTCCTTAAGCTCCTTTTTAGCACCATCTTCAAAAGCCATAATTGTGATTAGGTGTGCTGCTGTTTCATAAAGAGCCTTCATAAATGTATATTTAATAGGCTTGAAACTTCAATCCCATCCTAAAGAGACAAAGATGTGAAGAAAATGATCTACGAACAGCTCCTTCCACACTGATAGAGCAATCCCATCTCTACTATAGTTTAGTAGTTGGTACGGAACAGCATGGTAAAGTGAAAAGGGTTTTATGCCTAAGTTGACAGAGATTATTCTTGCACTAACGTGCACAAGCAGCCCCACACAGTGCATAATTATTTTTTTCTCCACAACAATTATTCCTTTATGGTTGCTTACTAAACCAGTCACTAAACTAATTCAATTAATCAACTAAACTAATGGTGTTTAAGGGACCCAAACTAATCTTGTAGTTGTTGGTGGTCTTTTGACAGTGCCCTGGCTTAAATAAATATAAATAGTAGCGGTGAAAAGTAAAAGATGAAGTCTTTTGTTAAATGTTGATTATTCTTTATGTTAAAGGGTACGAGCATTGGATCCACGACCGTAGGTCCACGTGCGTAGCTAAAGTCAAACAAGTGGCTCCTCATTCTTATCTTATTTTATGTGTGCGTTTATCATCTATCATTTAACATGACCACAAATTTTTTTCTACACTCACAATATTTTGTGGCGTCGCTGCAAAAAAAAAAAACACTGACATGCAAAATGAATCTGTATAACATAACACAATTACTTTTCCTACAATATAATTCTTATAAAATCCTTTATTTATTTATCAATTAGTGGTGATCCATTTCAGGGTCAGTGACTCAGTACACAGTAGGCGTTTAACATCTAGTATTCTACACTTGATATTCAAGTCGTATACACGATCAAGCTCAACACGTCTAAGAAACGCTGAACAGTGCATGAATGCGCACATGTACCTAATATTAATGATTTGGATTGACTAGTACAGGTCTCCTATTCAACTTAATAAAATATCGTGTGCTGCAACTTTATGCTGATTTGAGGAGTTCGAACTCAAATTTTATCATTGCATTAAAAACAACAAGGTGAATCCAATAAAACTTAACTTGCTGTAAATATATTTTTACTTCTTTACAATTTCACCACATTTACTCTTTCTTTATATGTCATTTGCTATGATATACTAATATCAGCCCAGTAATTCATCTAATCAACAGGAGTTTTATTTTATTTTTTTGGTAAGTAAGGAGGGGCTAAAACAGAAAACTACAATGATAAAGACGATGAGGAGAAGCTTACCAAAAAAAAAAAAAAAAAGACGATGAGGAGAATCCTTTAGGCCGTTTGGTATGCGGTTTCTCTCTCCAATTTTTTCTTTCTCTCTTTTTCTAAATTTTAAATTTTCAGATATTATCATTAACTGAATGTAAAAAATCATATTTTTAAAAAATTGAGATTACCGGACAAATAAATATTTCTACAATGATAAAGACCCCCTGAGGAGGAATCCTTTAGCTCACGGTGGATTACTAATACTATAGACAACTAGATTCCTATCTCTGTCAACATTATACACTACAAAATATAGTTTCCACTGTTAAATTTTTAAGTCATTTATCCTTTTTTAGATTAAATTTCTTATACACTACAAAAAAAAAACCACATTAGTAGTCATTTTTAGTCCAATTCGTGGCTGTTTTATAATTTTCAAGCGATTTCGGAATATTATCATAAACCAAAAAGATGTTTACTCAAATAAAAACGAAACAAACTCACTTTTCCCTAGATTGTCATGTACTTTTATTGATGTTCTACAAGTAGAATCACTCTAGCTAAATAGTACCAACCACTTCATTCTGAAAATAAATGAATACAACATTCCCAAACTCCATTCACGTAAAATTTTTTTGTAAAAATGGTAGAAAGAGAATACTCATTAATTGAAATATATATATACATTTGATGTCAAAGAAAAAAGAAAAAAAACAAATATATGTACATTTATACACGATAAAAAAAAGCACAAGAAAGGTAAAATTTCTATTCTTATTGAAGGAAGTTACACACAGATTACATTGGAAACATTTTATATGAAAAGAACAGCTCAAACTATTATTCTAAATGTCAAAGCCGTCATCGGTTTAAACCACGACGTTACACTTTTCTGCCAAAACTTGAATGGCATCATCCTTGCAAGCACCCAAATCCAGTGAAGCTTCGATGCCATAAATTGCACAAACTAACTAGATAAAAGGGAAAGAAGGAAAAGACTAACCTAGGATACAATTTCTCCGTTAACAAGGCCCTGGATGAAGAATACAAAAAAAGACAGGCATCGAATGGATGCACTTAAAAGGGTTAAACACATGTACTTCTAGGGAAATGGATAAAGAAGAGAACAGGAAAACTAGACATCATTCTAAAGAAATCAATCATGGAGTCACCTACACATAACCAAGTTAGTTAAAGAAGGCACAACTGAAGAACTGAAAATGGGAGGATCCCCCACGTATTTGCAGTCATCATGATCAACTTTCAATGAAGCTGGAATCACAAAACTGTCAGAAGAATCCGACTCCAGAGTCTTTGGGGACTTACTCTTACTCCTCCGGTTGCCTTTGGACCGCGGCTTCTGGTAAGAGGTACTGCTTCTGCCTCTGACTCGACTTCTCTTCCGAAATGACTTCCATCTGAACTGGGATATCAAATCATCCTTCAAAAGATCTCGAACCACTACAGGCTTTCTAGATTTATCTCTTTCAGAATCCAAGCAAGTATCAGCCTGATTAGTTTGTCTTCCATCTCCGGTAGATGCTACAGTTGATTTGTTGTCATGGGATTTGGAGGCATCTTGTGTTGTTGGCAAGCTTGATAATATAGAAGTCACAAGATCAGGCGTTAGCCCAATATTCACCCACCCATCCCCTGTCCAATCTTGAGACTGTCTTAAGTTACCAGGACCAAAAGTTGACACCACCTTTTCCCCTGCAAAGACATTTACCATAAGGATTTGTCATAATTAGACCAAGAAAAAAGAGTTTAAAGAAAAGAGCAACCTAATATTCCATGGACCAAAAATATCATTACCAAGCTTAAACCTAAATTCAAGATGCAAAATGTAATAACAGCAGGCTATACCTGGTAAATAAACATGATAATTAGCTTCAGACTCTTTTCGAACAACGATGCCTTCCCACCATCCATCATGCCACCAGGCATCGACAATGGAGCCAACATCGCCCATCCAGGATATTTCACTTTTAATAGACTCTGGCGCTGGCCGGATCTTGGTCCTCCCTTGCAGTCGAATATCCAGATGATCGGGAACTGCAATTCTAGAAGCTGAAACCCATTCCTTCACAAAAGAAAATTAATAAACAAAATATTAGTCTCTGCATATACTCATAATAATTCTTCGAAAAAAACTACAAATGTAAAAGATTGTTTCAACACACCTCAAGCTTCTTAGCTTCATCTGCTGCATCCTGAACGTCTTGATATTGCACCTTGACTTTATTTTGGTGCTTCTTAATGACAGAAGCTCTAAACCAACATCCTCTAATCCCACTGTCTTGAGAAAGGACCTCAACTTGGGAACCTACAACTAAATACTTTGAAGCATGTTCATTTGACCCTTCGGAGATTGCCAGTGGGGTGGGCCCAACCAGTTCTAAGGAATTGCCTCCAGAACTGATTTTGGTATTGATCTTACAATTACTTGGATTTTCCAATTTATGAGCAGCTGAATCAACCACATCTTTGCCCTCAACTTTTGTACAGTGCTGCCTCTTCTTAGGTCTGATCCCAGAAGAAGTCTGGAGGTTTTCTTCCAGTTCTAGGCCATCATCAGATTGCCCAGAACTCCCAAGAGACTTTGAGTCAGAGTGGACATACATGTACCTGAGTATTTCCTGTTTCCAGTAACCCTTAATTTGAGTTATATCAAAAGGTTTGACCTCATCATTATCAAATTGATTGTAGCATACGAATGGTTCCAAGTGAGTATCACGGGCCTCATTCTGAAACTTTTCGTAATGCTGGGGACTGAGGACGAAAGCCAATCCATCTATGCATTCAATACTCAGATCTTGAAGATAAAGGGAAAAGAAAACCTCTCGGTCACTAAAACTGTGAGGCAAAACAATGCCAACCTCATCAATTTTGTGAAACCAGCGTACCACAACCATTTTGTTGCCTTTGGAATCCTCATACAGGTCTTCCAAGTAGGCAACTAGACGTTTGTCCTCTTCGGCTAGTACAAATACAAAATCATATACCTGAAAACATTTTGAGAAGGCAAGGAACAAAAAACAAATTATGAGAGTCAAATTACAATTGCTGTGCCGCTAACAGGAGATGAAAAAAGTAAATAAAGAACCAGAAAAGATGATGACTCACAGATATCTGAAAACCATTCCGCTGAAATGATTGGTAGTGCTTTCTTTTTTTCCTACAGGTCGTCGGAGACCCTAACCATGTGAATTCTTTTGCACAATGGCGCGGCTTCTGCAATTGATCGTCCTGAAAAAAAAAAAAATAGAATAATTGAACAAGAGATTTAACACAAATTACAGAGCAAAGCAACAAATACAGAAAGAAAATGCAAAGGAGTCTTATATATCTGCATAATCAATACCTTCAACGTTCCAATTTCCGGTTCACAACCATCTTTGCCCATCTTAATCATAACCCCAGCAGACGAATCTGAAAAATTCACAAGCAAATAGCGCAAATTTTAGTTCAAATAGAAAGAAAAAAAAACAGCATCCAGAAAATAAAAATTTTAACATTAAAAAGTAACACATCATAATCAAAAATTAACACAAAAAGATATGCCACCTACTCCATGAAAACAAAAATTAACAAAAAAAGGAGAAATTATTTTTATAAGGTCGTAAAAGATTTAAACAAAGAAATGAATTTTAGATCTACGTCCTGGGAATCTCACCCTTAACAATAATTTGCAAAACAGAAACATAAAAAGAGGTCGAGAGATACAATCCCTGAAAGGCTTATAGAACTCAAATGCAAACCAATCATAAAGGATGGAGAAAGAAAGAAAAATAACACGACAACAACGGAATCAACACGAAACGCGAAAGAAAAAGTAGAGAAAAAAGAATACCCGACAACAAAAAAGCAACCGTGGCATCAGAGGAAAATTGGAAGGCATTCGAATCAATCCAAAATTCAATCTTTCATCAAAACCCAAACGAAAATTCGAAGGGGACAGACAAAATTGTGCAACCGAAACCCTCCCCCCCAAAAAAAAACAAATTTTCCATAAAAAACCCTTAACCTGTTCCTGGTTTTTATTAGGGTTCGCCAACCTTTCAACCCGTTTAAAATATAAAGATGTGATGTTGATGAACCCCAGACGAAAAACGAACGAGCCCAATTACCAAAACCCAAAAGGGTGAGTTATTGCAACATTTTTTTTCAACAAATAAAAAAAATTATTTGAGGTTCATGAACGAACCTGAAACAATTGAATCCAACCAATCAACGACCTCTCTGCGTGATTTGAGCTTGAAAGAGGGAACCAAAGAAGCGTTTTTTATTGCATAGTGATAAGACGTGTGCCTCAAGCTCTTCTCTTTGCCTATGAGAGCCAGATCCGAACCACCACCTTTCCTCTTGAGAATGTAATGAATCTCCCTTCTTCCCTTGTCGCTCGACAAGAACACCTCCTCCCAGCTAACGTAACCGCCATGAAACGACGTCGTCGCCGCCGCCGAAGACGCCAATCCCTCCATTCAGAACCAAGAAAACGAATAAACGACGAAAGACTCTTCTGCGTTTGGTGCAAACTTTCTCTCTCTAAAAAGAAAAAAACTCTCTTGAGGAAAACGAAGAAGACGGGGGAAGAGAGAGAGAGAGGGGTTTGAATTGCTACTTAAAAAAAAAACCGCTGGCTCGGGGGTTTTCTACTTTCTAGGGTTTCGAGATCTGAGAACAGGGACGCTGATCCAACGGTGGAGGTTTGTTTGGCCACGATGACTCGCAGGAAAGTCGTAAGAAGTTACGAGGCAACTTTGAATTCCGAAAGTGCCCCCGAAAATGTATTTGATTTACGTTTTTGCCATTTTTTCCTTTTTTTAGTTTTTTAAAAACTCACAAGTTGCAAATCGAAGGCGACAAAGGAGATCAGTGGTGGTGCCCGGAATTGCCGTGTGGATTGAAGACTCGCTCTTTCTGGTTGCCAGCTGTCAACACAAAAAATAACTTTAAACTACATTAACTTATATCATCTTAAGAGAGAAATACACACATAATAATAATAATAATATTTTTTATTTAAAAATTAAATTAAAAAACGATTCACTTTCTCAATCATAATTTCCATTTTTTATGTACCTCTTTATTAAATTAATATAAGTTATGTCATTTAAAATAATAAATTCAAAATAAAAATGATTTGGTAAAAATAATACATGTTCAATTTAAGTTAATTTTTACTTTTAGAATAAAAATATTTTGGTTGAAAATTGTTTCTATAACATTTTGATCATAAATTCTTTAACAAAATGAGATAATTTTAATAGGTTTTTAATTTATTGTAATAGTAAAATAACATTAAAACAAATAAAATATTAATTAACACAAAAGGAGTACATGATTTTCTCATTCGAATTCCGTACTTCGACAGCATGATTTTTCCACCTTCATCATTACCTAATTGTTAGGTTATTAATTTCCGTAATGTTTATTTGAGGAATATTATTTTTGTGTGAGAGAATTTTTCTCTTGTATATTCACAAATTAAGATGAGATCTATTTTCTTTTCTTTTCTTTTTTTCTCTCCTCTATTCTCTATCTTCCTCTTTTCTCTAAGTTGTGAGTGTCTAATATAAAAATTCTCTCATATCAAATAAGAGTAATATTTTCATATTTATTTATGTTAAATAGTACTAATGAGGGCTCCTTAAATAAGAATGAATAAAATAAGAAATACAAATAAAAGAGAGAAGCATATCATATAACATACATTAAATGCGCTGCATAAATAATTTAATAAAATTATATTATCTTATTTTTTGTTTAAGATGAATCATATATTATCGGAAATTTAGAATGTATATAAATAAACAAAATATATTTTATAGGGAAAGTGATGTTTATTTTTTTTTTAATAACTATTGCAACTTCAATTATAGAAAGTATACTCTCAAGTATGTGTACTCCTCATAATTCATACTTGAGTTAGTAGGAGTTGTAAATAAAAAAAAAAAGTTATAAATGTAATATGACCCATTGTAAAAAAAAGTTTATAACATAATTTCATATATCTTTAAAAACTGTTTTCCAAAATATTTTTTCTTTTGACTGTTTTATAAACTAGTTCCTATTATAAATTTTTAAAAAATTTAAATTGTAGTTTTGAATAAAATATATTAAAATACATGAAAAAACTTATAAAATTTTATAAAATAAAATGAAAAAAAAATTATCTTTTTTAAAGGATAGTAATTTTAGTTAAAACTTATATTTTTTATTTAATATTTAAATTAAAAAAAATTCTCACTTTCTCTTGCCATGACTTTTGTTTCTTATACTATCAAACATAGTAGTTTTGAAATGACACAATTATATGTCAATTAAAAGAATAAACACTAATCCCATAAAAAAAGTTATACTTTTAAAAAATAATTTTTAATATGTATATATGTAATATGATAAAAATAAGGGGAAGGATATTGTAACAACCAAGTCAAGTGTTACTACCAATTAATCTCACCGTTAGATTGATTATGTTAATCCATCGGTTATATTTTTTTCATCTTTGTATGGTTATGATTGCCTATATTCAGAGTGAAAACATTAAATATGAAAAATTATAACCATACAAAGATGAAAATAAATAAAAAATATTAAATTTGGCAAATCATGACCAAAGAAATATGGAAATAAATATAACCGTTAGATCTACATAATCGATCTAACGGTGAGATTGATTGGTAGTAACACAACTTGATTGTTACAATATCTTTCTTCTAAAAATAATTTAAAAAGTAATGTCACAAATGCAGTACGTGCGGTATGAAATGATTCAATTTGAATTATGACTCGCATTAATTTATTCGGTAAATAAATAATTATTATTAAACATGTTAACCATAATGACAATATTTGGATAAAGTAATAAATTTCAAGAACATGAAGTCACGTTAGGCAAAATAGATAATTTTCCTAGAAATCTTTATATCAATATATGACTTTACAAATGCAAGATGACCACTATCATTAAAATCTCAAAATAAATAGAGCATAAAGATTTCTGATTTGATTCTTAAACCAAACAGGTTGGAGTATAAATCTTTACATTATATGCACGAAGGGGATGAGTGTCATCAAAATAAATAAAGACACCCATGAGAGGAAGAGGGGGGATGGTTTAATTTCTCAACTGCGGCAAAGCACTCTGTATCAATTAAATTCATCCAATTAATGTGAAACAAAAGAAGGAGAAAATCATCATCATCACTAGCCTCAATTGCATGCATTAATATAATCATCATCACATGCAGCATTCTCATTTAGTATTTGTATTTCTTAATAGGTGAAAAATGGACCACTTGATATAGTTTTTAACAGGTGTAGTTGGATGAAAAAAATTACATACAATATAAGTAATTAAAAAAAGTACAATGTTTATACCAAAAAAAAAAAACTACAATGATAAATAATTTTAAGGAGATTTTTTAACATTTTTCTAAAAATTGGCATGCGTTATATTTTAACTATAAACACCACAAGCCCATATAAATTGTTATCTAAATTTTTTCCGTTTTTAATTGAAGTAGGATTATATTGACAAAAAAAAAATTACAAACTACATTATGTCTGACAAATAACACTCTACTCATGAATATATTACCGGTCAGACATAGTGTAATTTGTAAATATAGAATTTATAAATATAACATTCCCCTTTTACTTGATTGTAAAGATAGAACTAGAAAAAAAAAATGCACATGCACGGACATTTAAATTTAAGCACACATATTACAATATAGAGAGAGAGAAAATTGTTTCTTGTGCAATCCCAAATTTATGTCATTTTGATGGTTAAGGGGATCAATGAGGGTGCATTTGTAATTTTATTTGTTTATTTATTATATAAATTTGACCAAAACACCCCTCATTAGTTCTCTTAACCGTCGAAACTACGTAATTTTGAGATTGCGGTAGATAACTTTATTTCATGTGACATAAAAAATGATAAACATATATATAGGGTTTTATAAGAGTTATGTTGTAGGAAAAGTGATTGTGTTATGTTATAGAGATTCGTTTTGTGTGCCGGAGTTTTTTTTTGCTGTGGGCCCCACAAAATGTTGTGTGTGTAAGAAATTTTTTTTTATCATGTTAAATGATAGATGATAAACCAATATATATATATATATATATGGAGTAAACATTTCTCAAGCAGCTTGAGGTAAGCTTATCAATATAAGTAGCCCCAAAAAACGTCGTTTTGATTAATGAAGGGTGTTTATGTAATTTTAGGTGAATTAATGAAGGGTGTTTCAGTAAAGTGTATATGATATAAAAATAAATAAAATTACAAATACACCCTTCATTAATTCACCTAAAATTACATAAACACCCTTCATTAATCAAAACGACGTAGTTTTGGGGCATAGCTTTTGTAATAAGCTTATCTCAAGCTGCTTGAAAATGTTTTTCCATATATATATATATATATATATATATATATATATATATATATATATATATATATATATATTGGTTATTGGATGTCCAACAATAAATCTTACACCGTTTATTGGTTATGATTCCTCACATTTAATGTTTTCACTCACCTTTGTATTATTAAATAAAATTATAAAATAAAGAGGAACCAAATAGTAATAGTAAAATAAGTTAAAATCTAATTACAAAGCAACTAGATGTACACATAGCTAAGGAATTCAACTATTTAGAATATCAGTGAACCAAGTAACTATCGATGGGTTTTATAAGAGTTATCTTGTAAGAAAAATATTTATGTTATGTTATAGAGATTAATTTTGTGTGTCAGAGTTTTTTTTGCTGCGGGCCCCACAAAATATTGTGAGTGTAAGAAATTTTTTAAGATCATATTAAATGATAGATGATAAACTCAATTATGATCTAAAGGAAAGAAGATGTGATTTAGAATGCCACGTGCAAATAGTGGAAAGAAGAATATATTGTCATAATATTATATCAAAGCAAAACAAAAACAATAAAATAATCACAAAAGACTACTATAAATAGATGTGCATAGGGCGTGGAATATCCTGAACAATGAAGAGGATCTATGGGTCAAAGTTTTGAGAGGTAAGTATGAAAGAAATTTGGACTGGAGAAGACAAATTAAAGCTCAGAGCTATGACTCCGGCCTTTGGAAAGATTTATGCAGAATTTGGAGTGAATTTTTGAATAGGTTACAATGGGACATAGGGGATGGGAGGTACACCATTAGTTTCTCATGTGTCAGAGTTGTCTTGTTTTGAAGCAGAGTGAGATGTTGTAGCAGCTCAGAGGAGAATGATTGTTAGTCTCAATAAAGCATTGAGTGAGTGTTTTTATAGTTTGCAATAAGAGAGAAAGACATTACAACAAACTTGCGGTTGAAATGAGAGTGAATGTTAGGGTTTCGAAATAAGGACCAGAGAGTTCACAACAATATTTTTAAAAAATGCAAATATTATTTTTAAAATTATAAACTCTTTTTAGAAATTAATAATATCCATAAAGTTAATAGAAATTAAAAAAATATTTTATATACATATATAAAGCAATCTAAAATAAAAAACAAAATAATAAATTGTGGAGGCTTAAAACCTGCCATAAATTACATTGCTTAGTTGAGGTTTTTTTTTACCTACACTAAATAACCTCCACTCATAATCTATTTTTGTAGTGAAAATTCAATAGGTTTGATTTCAAGCCTTGGTAACATAAAATGTTGTTCTACTTGACAACCCTGAATCTAACACGTTTTTTCATGGAAGATACTCCTATGTTGAAAGAAGGAGAACAACATGATAAGGAGAAGATCGTTGCTACTGCGGTTGATGCATGGAAGCACTCTGATTTCCTTTGTCGAAACTATATCTGTAATGGTCTAGATAATTCCTTATATAATGTGTATAAAACTTTAGAATAAGGTTACAAATAATAAAATAAATACTAATGACAAGCAAAGGTCAATCATACGATGATAAACACAATAACACTTCGGCATTCAAGCAAAAGTTTTAACAAATGCTGATTTCTATGAAAGACATTTTTGTGAAACGAGACATAAATGAAACAAGTACCGTCTTCCATTATTCAAAGTTTCAAACCACACGATAAAATCACTCGCAAGACAAAATTGTCGTTTGCACTTTTCTATTAGTTAGCCGCGCCCATTCGTAAGACTTCTGTAAAAAAATGTTCGTTGGCATATTTGATCGAAGAAGAAATTTTGATAATCTTTGTAAGTAAATAACCAGCAAGGATTAAATCATTGTATATAAATTTAGTAAAATTTAAAATATAAATTGCAAAATATATTTAAAGAAAATATTTATAGTTATAAGCGAAGTATGCATAATTATTCTAAGTAAATTTAAAAAGGAAAAAATATTTATTAAAAAAAAATTTGTTGGTAAACAAATATTTGTCATTTTTTTTTATAAACCAAATATTTTTTATTTTAAATGATATAAATTTATGTTAATTTAAATAAAACGACCGTGTTTGGATACTTATTTGTTGATTTATTATAAATTTTTCTCTCTCCTCCTAAATTTGTGAAAGAGAATAAATATAAAATGCCAACAAATATATAATAAAACACACTACTTTCACTTAAAATGACACAAAATTATATCGTTTAAAATTATAAATTTTTTATTTTTAAAAAAACTAGATTTAATAAAAAATATTTAAAGTTCTAAAAAAGGATGTGCATAATTAATTTAAAGATAATTGAATTTTAAACTAAAACTTAAAAATGACGTGTTACTTTTTAAAGTATAGACATGAAATCAAATCACTTCTAAAATAATGTTAACTATTATTTAATATATAAAGGAAATTTTTATCATCATTTCCGCATGATAACCTATTTTGGAAGTGACTTGCAAAACATTCAGATTTAACGAAGCGCACGTGTATTATATGTCTGTAAAATAATTGAAAAAGAGATAAAAGAATAACAACCACCTCATTAAAAATTATTTGATTTGGGGCTCAATTTCTATTGTGATCTTGTCTCTACTTTCTATTAATTAAGCAAGGAACCACTTTTCTACGTAGGTCTAAACCTCCTTTCCAACTTTCTATTTCAAAAAGTATTTTGGATCATGAAATTTATAACAGATTTAGCGGTTTTTTTTACTAATTTATTATATTATTCCCAGTATTTATCAATAGGTAGAAGTGTCAAAATGGGTGACCCGTCCCGTTATAATCCCATTAAAAAATGGGCTAGCCGACCTCACCCCGCTCCATTTGGGCAGACAGGGTGAATTGCCCCGGGCCGATAACATCTTACACAAAAAATTAAATAAATAAAAATTACAGTCAGAACTGGTTGGCGGGCTTGGTTGGCAACGAGTTTGAAAAAAATGGCATGTCCCACCCGGTTTGGCGGGCGAGACAAGCCCATTTTACCACCTCTACCAAGGGGATCGTTCAGTGGTGTCACCCCCTTCCACAACACTCAAAAGTTTTTTTCCCTTCTCTTTAGTAGAGTGTCGCGACCCCTTATTTGGCACTCAGGATTGTGTCAAGTGGCATAATGTCATTAGTATTGTTAACGTAAAACTTCGAAATGTCATAATTTTTGATTCAGGAATCTAAATCAGATGATATTTTTTTAATTTCACATTACTTTTTGTTCCTTCTTTCCCTATTGCCAAGGTTCTTCATTTTTGCTCCCACTTTTACTTCATTTTCTTTTTTTCACAAAAATAATGTTTGAAATTAACTATTATCTTGTATAGGTGTTGTTGCAACTCTAACAAACATAAATTCAATTAACTAAAATCTCAACAAAAATGTTTTGAAATTGAGGAAGCTAAACATATCGAGGGTTTCTACCTCTTTCTGCCGTAATTTGGATTTAAATGCTCTTATGATCGTAAAACTACTGTTGTAAATTTGAATTATGTTTATGCAAGATAAAATATGCCAAATAAGATATCATTGCGTAGATCTTAGAAAATTATGTGATTTTTTTAAAAAATATTAAATTCCTAACTCAAAAGTTACGGCTTTGCGAAATTTTACGGTAAAAAAACTATCGAAATTATACTATTTGGCACAATCATGTAAATATCGGAGGGGGTCGCGATACTCACCTAGGAAAAAAAAACACTTGTGAGTGTCTGGCGAAGGAGTTGTGGATCTATAGCACTAAACGATCTTTATTGATAAATATCGAGAATGAAATACAATATACAAAAATTAAAGGAGCAAAAATTCTATTCGGATCTATGAGCCCAAATACAGTGCGTCATATTTCAGTGTTATTTATAAGGGAAAGTGTGTATCATTTTAAAGGATGTAAAATTATGTCATTTTTTTATAAACAAATTATGTCATTTTAAGTGAGAGAAAGATATAGATAAAGGAGGAGAGAATGGATAAAAAATATAAAGATGTGGGTTCCACCTCTTCGTGAGAGTGAAAGGATATAAGTTGTATCATTTAAATGGAGAAACACTTTTCCCTAATCATAAATCATTTTTTTATGCAGTATCTTTCTTTTAATATGTTTGTTATATAATATTTTATCATTATGTAATTTTAACCATCAAACCTCACGAAAAATCCATACAATTTAAAAGTCTTAGAAACATAAATTTATGTCATGCTAATACTTATTTGATATAAAAATTCATTAGTTTATAGAGTAAAAATAAGTTGGCGATGATTTAATTGGCGTTTGTAGACATAAGTCACATAACTAAATATTAGTTTTGTAACTTCCAAAAAAAAAGGATTTTATTAGTTTTGTTTTGGGCGCTTTGCCCTTCGCAATTACCGAAAAAAAATGTTTGGTCAAATTACTTTCACAAGCTTTTTTTTTGAAATTATTATAAGAGTATTAGAAAGAATTTATTATTTAGATATATAAATTTATTAAAATATAAATATTTTAGATGAAAAAATAAATCCATTAATGAATACAAAAAGTATTAGAAGAGAGTTTCGTTAAAAAATACGTACTAAAAAGATTTGGATGCATCAAATCATGAGAACATACACACTCTTCCTTTCTCGATGATATTTTCAGTATTTTCGCGAAAAATAGGAAATCAAATGACATGTTATAAGGGTCGAATTTTAAATTTATAAATATAAATTTAGAATAAGAATATAATTAAAAATTAAATACATATTAATAAATGTTTATCTGGGGAGTTTTTGATTTTTTCTTGCATTTTTTTGATTTTGTACATTGAGTGCATAATACATATATCAATGGAAATTCACATTGCATAAGATAATTTATATTATGCAACACATGATCTGTTAGAAATTTTTATTATAATTGTGGGCTTCAATCAATTGTTATTTTCTTATTTTGATAAAAAACGAGATAA
The DNA here is from genome assembly GCA_032173675.1 of Gastrolobium villosum. Lineage (NCBI taxonomy): Eukaryota > Viridiplantae > Streptophyta > Magnoliopsida > Fabales > Fabaceae > Gastrolobium > Gastrolobium villosum. The sequence continues at coordinate 12,058 of JAVKPL010015325.1, read as the reverse complement.
GTCAATGATCCATAAAGGGGTGCAGTATAAAGCTCATTTAATTAAATGATCCTTTTGTTTGGGTTAGGATATCTGTAAACTGATTAGTGTGGGTAACAGTGTAGGCCTAACCCATAGGCCCATGATGGGAAGGGGACTAGGGTTAAGTTTGGCTAGGTCTCCTCTGCATTGACAACATGTTGGAAAACCGTCACTTCACAACTCGCCCCATCGACGATTGTGATCAGGGAGTTGTGTGAATTGCAGAGGAAGATCTGGTCTGTCCATTAAATGATCATCAGAGGAAACAAGAACCATTCAAGAAATCAAATCAAGAATCATGTCTTCAACAAGTAAGCCTGAATCTTTTAATGTTCTAATTTCATATAACCTATTTATGAATTTTTTTACATTTGATATCAGAGCCTAGATTATATGAATTAGGATCCAATTGTTTGTTATTATATATGATTATATGTTTTGGGATTAAATTTTGGGGAATATTACTCTCATGTTGCATGAGAGCAGTGTTATTAAACCCGACCCGGGCATCGACTCGGTCGGGGTACTGGGTCATTGGTCGGACCGGCTGGTCACTAGTCAGACCGGTTGACCCGGATATATATAGATATATAAAAATAAATAAATATGAACATATAAATTCAATTATATTTTTCATATCTAAAATAAATTAAATAAGGTTCACTAAATAAGCTCAAAAACATGAAACATAAATAAATAAAAATGCATGTTATTACTATGTCAATTTAAATTGCAACTCAGAACCCTCGTAAACATGTCTCTCAATGACATTGAACTCACATTTTTCAAATTCAACTACTTTAAAATAACACGTCACGTTTTGTTAATTTATTATTCCACAAATTACTTCAGTCATTGTAGAAGAGTATATTAACAAATAAAATTACAAAAAGTTTTTTAAAATGAGTTCTACATTTTTTTCTAATAAGATGAAACAATTTATTTATTTTTTATTTTTTTATTTTTAAAAACGCATGACCCGACCGGGTCAACGGGTCATCGGGTTTGGCCGGGTTAAACCGGGTCGATGCATGACCGGTCCAATACTTAACCCGAACCGGTCCGATGATCGGGTCATCGGGTTCCGGGTCGACCCGGCCGGGTCGGGCCGGGTTTTACAACAATGCATGAGAGTAGTTCTCTCATGCCACAGAGAGAATTCAAGTGGGGCCCATCATTAAAAAGCAAAAAAAGAAAAAGAAAAAAAAAGAGGATGCGATTTTTGAAGTGAAAGAAAATGAGATAATTATCTCGTATAAAATGAAAGTATTATTTCCCTTAAATTTTGTGCCCTTTTTATTCTTGAATGAGACGATTAATATTTTATTCGTTTCTTGACCTTAGTGCTGCCATTTTTAGTTTCGGCCTTCCCGAAAAGATATGTGGACGAGAAATATCATTCAAAATTTTAATATGCCTAAATACCAATGATATATCCGGATTATCTTTTGCTTCAGATTCTTCAAAGCGGAAAAAGATTTACTCCTCGAGGTCCCGGTCCTTTCATTTAGTGACTAACATTTGTTAAAAAGTTTATTTTTTATTTTTTCTCTCCTCTCTCTTCAATAAATATTTCATCCTGGTTTGGATTACTGAATTAATGGTGGTCCAGGACCACCAAAATTCTTCTCCTTCAAAACATACACAAAAGATTTTACATAACATAATTATAAGTGAAAAGTGTGTCCTTTAAAAGGACACACACTTAGATCATTTTACGAGAGAAGTAGACACAAAATGGGACCCGCACTTTTATTTATCTTATTTTTTATTTTTTTCAGTGGGACCCATACATCTTTATGTCTACCTCTATTCTAAAATGACCTAAGTATGTGTCCTTTTAAAAGACACACATTTTTCCCTAATAATAATAATAATAATAAAAATTAGCTCCATTAATTTTTGGTTTGCGATTCTGTACCTACATATGCAATAATATAATAGTTTAGGTATTTATATAATAATATTTGGAATTGTCTTTACATACTGCAAATATTGATTTTTTTGTTTACAATACAAAAATGCATGAATTCATGATATATACTGATCATATGTTTATAGTTAGGCATTATTCACGGATGTAACTTATTTCTGTGGTGATTATTTTGCTTTGTGGAGAAGAAAACCTATTTAGATCCTTTGAGTAAAGCTCATTGTACGTTATGACACATGAGGCATTTGTTAGCCCAATATTGACATTCTTCACTAAATTTTACTCGTACGGTGCTATAATTAAATTTTATTTTATGGTATATTTAAAAATAAAATTTATCTCCAAAAAAAAAATATAAATAAAATTGCAAGATCTTGAAATAGCACAACTAAAATATTCCACCATTCACAATTGGCCAAATGTAATAGAGCTTCACTGTCATGCAAATCTATTTACCGATGGCATAAATTATTTATTGATATTTTAATACTAATTTTATTTTTATTCAATTTGGGACTTTTGATGTCCAAAAGTTAATAGCCTCATTTTATCGTTTTGCACCAAATTTTATTTTCATGATGTTAGGAATAAATGTGATTTATTATATATTTGATAATTTGCGTATTGGGTACTATTGGAAAATTGATTCATTATATTTGGGATCAAATTATGATGTGATTTGGATTTGGTCATGATGTAGTGTTAAATGCTCCGAGCTTCTGATGCTTGCTCTAATTTTATTTTATTTTTGAGGTGCATGCTTCCGCCTGAATTAATTAAATGCAAAGTTTGTTGAAAATGCTATTAACTTTGATTCATTATTAGTAGAGATATTGCACTTTCTTATGGAATGGATCATGGTTTTAGGCAAGAGAAAAATAATTTCAGTGTGAGAGTTTTCATGAATTAGTATGGATAATTGCCACCAAAGTGGGATTACTTATACTGGTTTGTAAATATTCCTTTGTAAAATTTTAGAAATGATTTTGATTATTTCAAACAATTACCTGCCCAAATGGGGGTAATTGTGTGCTATAACTATGAACTTATTTGGAATAAAGTTAGTAGAGGCTCATTGGTCTAGGAGTCTATCTGCCCAAAGTGGATAGATTTTCAAACCCAGTGTTGTGCTCATTGATTAACTCATCTGAGGTTCTGACATTGGTTTAGACCTTGGTTAGTGTATTCTGTCCAAAGGGGATGTAATATTATGTTGGCCTCATTATAATATCTTGATTTAATTGAATGTGTATATTTCCTTTTAGTTTATTCATAATGTCATTTGTAAATCGTTAGGGTTCTTTATTAATAAAATATATTGTTTGCAATTATCTGCCCAAAGGAATTTATTGTATGCATTAATTTTGAAACTTGCATTGAGTTAAAATTTCAAATAATGTGAGATAATTGTATATTATATACTCTGCTCAAATGAATGTTTACAATATGTTAATTATTTTGTTAAAATTGTTTGATTGCCCATGATTAATACAATTGCATTTAATGGAATAAATATACGTTTGATATGAACGATAACAATGTCATAATAGAATTGTTGATTGGATTGAATTATGAATAATGGAGATGATATCTATATTCTTATTTTATTTTTTATGAATTTTGATCTTGATAGGGCATTGTGTGTTAACCTATAACTAATGAGGAGAACATACTTGATGTGTTTTTTTAGTGGGAGATATATGATTAATTTTGTATGATTTTGAAGTTATTGTCGAATTAGTGGGAGATAATTGCTTAGTTTTTAATGTCAGGATATGAGTTTATTCTGAAATGAATTTTCTATAAGGCCTCTTTGAGAAAGATTTTGAATTCTATATCCTTTTTAAATCAATATGGATTTTATTTTACATTAATGGTGATTTGATGAGGCAGTGACTTTCTTGAGCTATGATGAAAATAATTTCTGTCAGTATATTTACCATAAGGTCAGTGGGAGAAAGATTCATTCTCGTGTATTGTATGTGAATGACTTAGTTGTTGAGAATATTGACTTACTCTCTAACCAAAGGATATAGGCCCATGATAAATACATGTGAAGAATACGGGCATTGTGAATTCCCTTGATTTAGTTGATTAGTGGGAGTTTGAATTATTTATTGTTTTACAATGTTGAGCTATTTTTTTTTTGGTAAATACATGGATTGCCCCATGAAACAGACAAAACGAAACAAAAGAAAACAAACAATAACAGGAAAAAGCAAGACAGAAAGAAAACTAAAAACCATCGACTCAGAAGAAACAAACTCAGCATCTTCCAGCTGGAGTGATGACTCCCGGATCCAGCATATCAGCAGTAAGAAGATTAAGTAGCTCACTGTGAGGGGATGTAATAGTGGATAAACCAAAAGGATCATCCATTGCTTTCTTCGCTAGCCAGTCCGCACAATGATTACAGGTCCTAGAAATATGCTTCAACAAGATAGACCAATCCTTATTGAGAGCAGCTCGAATCTTAGTTACCAGAGGTAGCTTTCGAGTGTCATTACCAGTCATGGTAAGAAGGCCAATGGCTTGAGCAGAATCTGATTCAAGAATAATTTTCTTCCAACCAGATTTCCAAGCAAACTCCAACCCATGTAAAATAGCTCAGAGTTCAGCTTGCAAAGGGGAGCAGGAACCAATAAAGACAGAGAAACCAGAAACCCAATTCCCCTCCCAGTCTCTCAATAATTGAGCTATTTATTTTGGATATAATTGATGTTTGGTTGACATATAAATTATTTTGGAGCATTTGATTATGCTTTGAGTTTTATTATTTTATATATTGAGTACATGCATTTATGTAATCAATTGTGAGATATTTTGGAACTCAGTGTTGTTGGGACCACCTTGCCTGTGATTGACACTATATTGGAGTTTGAGACATGATAATAAAATTTTGGAACTCAGTGTCGTTGGGACCACCGTGTTGTGGTTGACACTATATTGGAGTTTGAGGCATGATAGTAAAATTTTGGAACTCAGTGTCGTTGGGACCACCGTGCCTGTGGTCGACACTATATTAAAGTTTGAGGCATGATTTTGGAACTCAATGTCGCTAGAACCATCATGTCTGTGGTTGACACTATATGGGAGTTTGAGACATAATGGTGTTGTTATGACTACAGGACCCGTAGTCGACACCATATTTGATTTTATGATGTTTTTTGATAAACCATGGAATTTCTCTGACTTTAAGGCATTTGGGAGAAATTTGAGGACTGATAGAGAAAATAGCAGTCTGGCTGTTGTTGGATCAAATTGGCATGCTATTTTCTTGCTACGCTCCACACTAGTGACTAGTCGACGAAGTCAAGTAACATTTGTGATCACGGAAGGTCTTATATCGGTAAGGGTATAATCACCGCCTGATTCAATGTTATTTGATTTTAGTTGGATGGAGTCATATTCAGATATCGCACCTTGGATCATGTGTTTTCTTAAAATGTGGCCACATTATAAGAATTAGTCCTTAGCCCGAGAGTCATTTTCAAATAACTTGTTTTCCTTTTCTCTTTTAAATTAAAATTTTATAATTGATTTTGCCCAAGTGGGAGAATGTTATAAATTTTTATAATAACTGTGGGCTTCAATCAATTGTTATTTCTCTTGTTTTAATAAAAACGGGCTAAGTCATGATCCATAAGTCAGTATAAACCCCATTTAATTAAGTGATCCTTTTGTTTGGGCTTGGATATTTGTAAATTGATTAATGTGGGTAACAGTGTAGGCCTAACCCATAGACCCATGATGGGAAGGGGACTAGGGTTAATAAGTTTGGCTACGTCCCCTTTGCATTCACAACGTGTTGGAAAATCGTCACTCCACAACTCGCCCCATGGACTGTTGTGATTAGGGAGTTGTGTGAATTGCAGAGGAAGATCCTGGTCTTTCCATTGCAGGATCATCAGAGGAAATAAAAATCCTTCAAGAAATCAAGAATCATGTCTTCAATAAGTAAGTCTGAATCTTTTGATGTTCTAATTTCAAATAACCTATTTATGAAATTTCTTACATGATCCACTTTCTTTGTTTTTTCTCTTTTCCTTTTAGTGGATCATATATTTTTGTGTATTATGAAATAATTTATCTCAATGAGAAAAACCAAATCGCATATCAATACCCAAATCACTACTATATATTAGAAAAAAAAGGTCAAAATTAAAGGGCAAAAGTGATTTAAAACTATATTTTCAAGGGCCCAACAACTTGTATAATTGGAGTATTGGACATCGTATATAGGGAAATATTTTATATGGTATTGAATCTTTTGGTACTCCCTCTTATAACATTAATTTTTTCTTTCTCTTTTTATCTCTGTAATTTTTTTTCTCCAATTTTACCCTCATATTTATATTTAGGAAATATTTTATATGGTACAAGATCATTGAATCTTTTGGTACTCCCTCTTATAACATTAATTTTTTCTTTCTCTTTTTATCCCAATTATTTTCCCTCTTTTTCAATTTTACCTTTATATTTATACTAAGGGAGTGCCTAAAAAATGGTGGTCGTGAATTATATTAAATTATCTTCTTGTATAGTTCGCGGTGAGGGCGCTGACCATTCCATATGAGATTCTTTATACTCTGTTTTGTCTTTTATCTTTTAATGTTCATTTATATCTTCTACTATACATGTCATCTTCTCCAATCATTCCATCACTCTATGATCCATATTTCGATGGATGTTTTGATAGAAAGGTCGTGCTTGAGGTATAGTGACTGTCAAACGATGATGGTGAAATAAAGTTTCGGTAATTCCAGGAATGGTATTGATACAGTTTTTGTTACGCCATTCTGTATTGAATTATTATTTTATTGAATCATTCAAAAATTAACATTTTATTCTGAGAAAAATAATAAAACCCAACATAGAAACCTTTATCACTTTTTTTAAAAATAAAGCTTCTCTCTCACATATTTTAAAATAAAAAGATTATCCAAATTAGGTGAAACAACGAATCTATGGAATGAGTCAGTGACCTTCTATTTCACATAAGCAAAAATGTTCATACCGTACAAAAAAAAAGGTCTAAGTTGGCGGGAATAGAGCAAATGATGAAAAAGCAAGATGGGTCCACCACTGACCAACTTGGGACCCGTATTTTAAAGGTTAAGGGAACTTTTCTTATTAAAAGATAAAACCATTCCTCAATTTTTTTTTTGGTAATCAAATCATTCCTCAAATTTAATTTAACACATTCAAACGGTTTATATCAAGAAGAGGAATATTTTTATTACTAAAATTTTTTATTACCAACTTATTACTAATTTAATCATCATTGAATCAATATTTTCATTTTTTAAAAAAACTTTTTAACATTCACTCTCTTTGATTCAATGGTGATTAGATAGGTAGTAAATTTGTAGTAGAAAATTTTGATAGTAAGAATATCCTCTCTCTTATATTAATTTAAGAGAAAGATAATGCTTACAACTTTTTTTTACAACCCCTTACAATCATATCTTAATATCATTGATTTCCGCCAATCAATGATTTTTGCAAATTAAACTCATTAATTAATTATTAATTCACAATAAATGATAATCGTTGATTGACGAAAATTAACGGTGTTAAGATATGGTTGTAAGAGGTTGTAAAAGAAAAGGTTGTAAGTATATCCTTCCTATTAATTTAATTATATAATTATTGTGTTTAAAGTTTGGGGGTTACATTCATCATTTAACATGATCAAAAAAAGTTTCCTACACACACAATATTTTGTGGGGCCCGCATATTTTGAAGAAAAACAAAAAACTATGACACGCAAAACGAATCTCTATAATATAACACAATCACTTTTCCTACAACATAACTTTTATAAAACCCTTAAAGTTTATGAAGTAACTTTAAATAACTGTATTTAATGTTTATCAAAATATAAAAAAATATATGAGATTTATATGGATCCATGCAAAGAAAAGGGTGAAAAAAATACGAGTTATATATATATTGTAATAAATATTAAATAAAATTATCTAAAGTAATTTTAGAAATTTTAAATCCATAATTATTTATTAATTAATAATAATTAATTTTTTTGCCAAAAAAAAAAATAATAATTAATTTAATATTTTATTTTCAGTAAACAAAAATAAGGGTTTTATAAGAGTTATTGTTCTGCCTGTTGGCAGATGTGTCCAACGTAGGTTGGATGATTGATCTTGGATACAAGTGTTTCTCTCTAGATGCCTATAGATTAGGGATCTGGGAGGAACGTGGATCACTGACACTGACCTAGGCGTATGCCTTCAAGGTGTGTGTGTGATCTATAGTGTTTAGGATTAGAAAATGTGTACCTTACTGCTCTGCTTTACCTGCCTTATATAGCCCGGCTCTAGGGTTTGGTGGCTGGCCGAGGTGCAATGTGGGCTTCGGGCCGAGGTGCATAGTGGGCCTAGGTCTAGCCCATAACAGTTGCCCCCCAGCTCGGTAGGCTGAGTTATCTGGCTGCCGAGTTGCGTTAATCATCTGATCTGAGACATCTCGGCTGTATAGCCGATATGAATTCACATGCCAGTCTTTCATCTTGCGGTCATCCTCCACGTGTTTCAAGCCATCATGATGCGTATCGTTTGATTATCTGTGCGCCGTCTTGGCATTTAATGCGACTGCGACTGTACAGATATCAATCGTTTTGTCTTGTCAGGTGCTTTTTGCTTTTGCATTTACGCTTTTACCCCTGCCTTTTCGTTTTCGCGGGTCATATCTCTTGAACTTCTCCCCTCTTCCTATTTTACTGACGTTTCCCCCCCTTTCTTCACCTTCTGCTTCTTTCGTTACTTCACTTGCGATTTGTGACATTTGTGTTTCGAGGTTTTCTGGAAGCATCAATCTTCTCCGTTCGGTACTTTAGCGTCACTTGCTCTGTAAGTATGAGTTTTCTGACCTTTTTTATCTCCTTGCCTTCCATTACTGCTTGTTGCTTGCATTCCTGTGGTTATTGCTTTCATTACACCGCATTTAGTCTGCATTCACATTCGTCCTCTTTACCTTCAGTTTTCTTACTGTCGCTGGTTGGCGTTTGTTGCTCTTGTCTGGAAAAGTTTCCAATATGAATAAGGGAGTTCCTTATGAGTATAGGAGGGCCACTTGTCCTCGTGTTTTCGGCCGGAGTGACGAAATCTTGGCAGAGGAGGAAGCTAGAGCTGCTGAGGAGGAGGTGATTCGAGGCCAAGGTGCCTCTTCTAGCCGTGGACGTCGGCTGCCGGCTTCTAGGCCCGAGCGTCGTCGTCGTGTTTCTGGCTCTGGACGCTGTCCACCAGTGGGATCTCGTCCCAGTGGTCAAGGGCGGTCTCGACCCTCGAGGCGAGGTCGGTCCTTGCCTTCTAACCGTATCGCGGGCTGTACGCCCACGAGCGCCAACCTTTCCTTAGATGATAGACCTAGGTCGTTTTCCCTTCTCATCACTGGTCCCCGAGATCAAGTTTCCTTGAATCCGTCCTCTGTTCAGCCCCTACCATCGACCTCCCTTTCCCAGAATCCAAATCCGTGCTTCAATTGCGTTCATCTCAGCGCGCAATTTATTGGGAATGGTAATGACTTCATGGCGAACCTCGTCTTAGGCAGTTGTTCTCACCATGTCGGACTTAGAACTTCAGTTCCCATGACCTCTTCAGATAGTTCTTCGAGCTCTTCACACTGTAGTTTATTTAACTCAGGTGCGTGTACTTTGCTTCTTTTGTTGTTTTTAATCCACCCATTTTGCTGTTCTAGGTTCTTATGGAGTCCCCTTCTGCAGAACTCAACGTGGAGACTACCTCATCTAATCACGAGCTGGAAGCCGAGGTTGCGGTAGTTGAAGAAGGTTCTGCCCCGGTGGGTGTCAGTCTGCGCCGGCAATTTCCCTGGGTGACCCAGGAAGTCCTTAGTTTTAGGTCCTCCCTGACCACAGAGGAAATATCCGGGTTACCCATTGGTAACCCGATAGGTTTTAATACCTTCTGCCCAGCGGAGGATGAGCCAGTGTGCTCAGGTCGGAATCCGCAAGAGCCTCCCTTTTTCTTCTTTTACCGAGATTTGATCACAAAGATCGGTATTCGCTTTCCTTTTTCCCCCTTTATTATATGTCTTCTAAACCATTTCCTTTTAGCTCCCACTAACGGATGGGCATATATTGTTGCCTTCGAGCAACTCTGCGTATCCTTGTCCGTTAACTGTTCCGTTGCCCTGTTTATGTATTTTTTTAATATTTATACCCCACGCTCTGGTTCTGAACCTCCCAAGTTGAAGGGTTGGGCCAGCATCCGGGGTCGTATTAGTAAGCCGTCTAGGAGGTTGTTTTCTGTATATAGTGACTCATTCAAAAACTTCAAAGGCGCGTACTTCAAGGTCGTGGCCGAGGCCGGTGAGAAGCCGTGGTTTGTTGGGGAAAAAGATGAGGGAAAATTCCCATTATATTGGTCCCATCAACATTACCTTCGCAAGTCGGCTGATTACAGGCTGCCCTTATCTACCGAGGAGAAGCTCAATGTCAAGACCTTGCTAACCCATATCCATACCCGGGGTCATATGAGTGTTGCGTCCTTGGTTGCTAAGTCCTATGTTGCAAGCGATCAGCCCAGTATGCTTTTCAACATTGTTTTCTTTTTTCCTTTTTCATTTACTTGTCGTTTTTATCCTGCTTTGGAGTCTGATATGTCCTTGATTATGCTGGTAACCTTGCTTCTTTTATTTGCCAGGTTTAACCATGAACCCCAGCTCGGATGACGTGCCTGATTATTGCCGGGTTTTGCGGGGCAAGGGTGTAGCCCGTCCCCCCCCTCAAAGAAAACGAAGGTTGCTGCTCCTTCCCTGGGTGCGGGTTCATCCAACCCTGAGCCCCATCATGGCACCTCCATCTTGGATCTGACCAATGATGGTGAGAATTGTTTGGATAGGGAACCAGAGGAGACCCCCCTTACTACTGGCGGCACCACCCGGGCCGTGGTATCTGTTGCAAGGGGTAGCGCCCCACCCTCTCCCCTGCCTGCTGGCTTAAGGAGGGGTTCATTATGGGAGATGGGGGTCACTGCCGAGCTGCGTGGCGTGACCCGCGCTCCACCTTCCTTCTATGGCTCTCCTGCTCCTTCGAAGGCCGAAGCGGACGAGCTGCAGAAATCCGAGCAATATCTTTTCAAGGCGGCTTCCTTGATGAAACCGTACTCCCTCCTGCTCGAGAAGCACTCCGAAATTCTATCCGAGAAGGATAACATGCAGAGTCAGCTAGCCGAGCTAAGGCAGGAAAATCAAGTTCTGAAGTCTGATGTGGCCAAGCTCAGTCTGTCAGTGAATAATTCGCAAGCCGACTTGAATGCTATCTCGGATTGCTGCGGAGTGGAAAGTGGCAAGGACGCCATACTAAGGTTTGTCAAAGCCAAGCTATCCATGCTGTCAAAGGCGGAGGCTGCGCATGAGGAGATGGCCTCTCAACTTAAACAGCTGAGGGCGCAGCAGGAGGAGTTGCAGGCTGATTATGATCAAAGCCAGACTGTACTTGAAAATGCTGTTGGTTCCGCTTTCAACAATGCGGTGAACCAGGTTAAATTTTTTAACCCTGAAGCGTCTCTTAACCTGGATCAGCTGGATTGCTATGGCTACATTAGCGGCGGAATTTTCCACTCGGCAGCCGAGGAGCCAATTGCAGCGGATGGGGAAGGTTTTGTCCCTGTCTTGGAGGAGGAAGATCGGCAGCCGGATTCCGGCTCTCAGCCAAATTTGAGGGGGAATACCCCGTAATTTGTAATATGCCGTTGTCATCCCGGCTCTTTTTTTTTTGTATAAACACTTTTTGATCTAATTTGATATTAATTCAAAAATAGAATTAATTGTGTAGTTTATCTGTTTTAATTGCAATATCCGTCTCGTATGTTTCGAGTTTTGTTGCCGGATTTTGAATTTAGCCGAGATAACGTGCGAGGGCGTCCCCTCAGCACAATTTCCCACTTTCCATAAATGGGCCAAGGTTAGCACTCTCAACCTTGCCCTTTAGGCAAGGCGGGTTCAAACACCCGGGCCTAGTTCTTTTCTTCGCGTATTTTGAACTTCCAACGGGTTCATCTATCGCGGATTCAATTTATATTCGAACTCTCAACCAAGTTGGCGGGTTCGATTTGTTAACCC
>JAVKPL010015324.1:0-12266 GCA_032173675.1 Gastrolobium villosum | reverse complement strand
TACTTTATTACATTTATTGATGATTGCAGTAGATATTGTTATGTATACTTACTTAATAGTAAAGATGAAGCAATTATTGCTTTTAAGCAATATAAAAGTGAAGTTGAGAATCAACTCAACAAGAAAATTAAAATGGTAAGGAGCGATCGTGGGGGAGACTTTGATGGCCCCTTCGAGGAATTCTGTATGGAGTCTGGTATTATACACCAGACTACAGCTCCTTATTCACCGCAATCAAATGGGATTGCAGAAAGGAAAAATCGGACATTAAAAGAGATGATGAATGCCATGTTGATTACGTCCGGTTTACCACAGAATTTGTGGGGGGAAGCCATGTTGACGGCTAACTATATAATTAATAGAATGCCCCACAAAAGACAAAAAACATACCATATGACATATGGAAAGGTAAGAAGCCATCCCTGAAATACTTTAGAGTGTGGGGGTGCTTGGCTAAGGTTGCGGTTCCTAAACCTAAAAGGTTGAAGATCGGACCTAAAACCGTGGATTGTGTATTCATCGGTTATGCACTTAATAGTAGTGCTTATCGGTTTCTAGTGTATAAATCAGATGTATCAGATATACATGCTAATACGGTGATTGAGTCAAGGGAAGTTACTTTCTTTGAAGATATATTTCCGTATAAGAAAATAAATGAATCCAGTGGCAATAATGATGATAAGATATCAAGTGATAACAACGATGATCAGGTTGTTATACCTCGAGATGCTACAACTAATGCTGATCCTGTAGAGGATATAGAAGATGAACCTAGACGTAGCAAGAGGCAAAGGACAGCCACATCCTTTGGACCTGATTTTATGACCTATTTATTAGAAAATGAGCCTCGGACTTATAAGGAAGCTATAATGTCTCCAGAAGGACCATTCTGGGAAGAGGCTATCAATAGTGAGATAGAGTCTATCTTGTCCAACCACACTTGGGAATTGGTAAATCTTCCTCCTGGCAACAAGCCTTTAGGGAGTAAGTGGGTGTTCAAAAGAAAAATGAAAGAGAATGGCACTATTGATAAATATAAAGCAAGGCTTGTGGTAAAAGGCTACAGGCAACGTGAAGGTCTCGATTATTTCGATACTTATTCTCCTGTTTCACGGATCACATCCATTAGGATGTTGATCGCAGTAGCTGCTTTGAATGGACTAGAAGTACATCAAATGGATGTTAAAACGGCATTCTTAAACGGCGACCTGGAAGAAGAGATATATTTAGAACAACCTGAAGGTTTTGTTGTTCCAGGACAAGAACGGAAAGTCTGTCGCTTAATAAAATCCCTTTACGGGTTAAAGCAAGCTCCAAAGCAATGGCATGCGAAATTTGATAGTGTTATGTTATCAAATGGATTTCGAATTAATGAGTGTGACAAATGTGTCTATGTTCGAAATACAGGAAAAAGGTTTGCAATTGTCTGTCTTTATGTAGACGACATGTTGATTATGGGTAGTAATTGTCAAATGATCAATGCTACTAAACAATTACTGAAAAGTAAATTTGATATGAAAGATATGGGGATAGCAGACGTTATCCTAGGTATTAAAATCCATAGGACATCTGCAGGGTTGGCCTTATCACAGGCTCACTATATAGCTAAGGTTCTTGAGAAATTCAAAAGTTTGAATATAACCCCTGTGAGGAACCCTGTAGATTGTAATCTTAGTTTATTAAAGAACACTGGTAAAGCTACAACACAAAAGCTATATGCTCAAGTGTTGGGTAGCCTGATGTATGTTATGAACTGCACCAGACCTGATATTGCTTATGCAGTAAGTCTGCTAAGTCGCTTTACTAGTAATCCAAATGAAAATCATTGGAAATCTATGGTAAGTGTTTTGGGATACTTAAAGTATACTCAAAATTATGCTTTGCATTACGAGAAATACCCCGCAGTTATAGAAGGGTATTGTGATGCAAACTGGATCACCGGCTCTAATGACACTAGATCCACAAGTGGATATGTATTTACCCTTGGTGGAGGTGCTGTGTCTTGGAAATCGTCCAAACAGACTTGCATCGCAAGGTCAACCATGGAAGCAGAATTTATTGCTTTAGATAAGGCTGGTGAAGAAGTCGAATGGCTTCGTAACTTTATTGAGGATGTTCCTAATTGGCCAAAACCGGTACCATCTGTATGCATACATTGTGATAGCCAAGCCGCTATTGGAAGGGCCAAGAACGTCATGTATAATGGTAGGTCTAGACACATACGTCGTAGACATGATACCGTAAGACAACTACTCTCGAACGGAATCATTATAATTGATTATGTTAAGTCTAAAGAGAACATAGCGGATCCGTTAACCAAAGGGATTCCTAGAGAGTTGGTTGAATATTTGTCGAAAGGAATGGGTTTAAGGCCTATCAATTGTTGAGCATTGCGGTAACTCTACCTAGAAGAGTGGAGATCCCATGAACTAGGTTCAAAGAGACAACTAAGTGATGGTCGACTGCCCAAACACTGTGGAGTTTTAAACTCATACTCATTCCTAGACAAGACAGTGTATTTATGAGGGTAAGCACTTAGGCTTTTAATGATTTCTTAAATCTGTTGTGTTCAGATGATGTATAGTGAGTTACGTCACAAGAAATCACCTATGTGAGTGTGAAGTGAGGGCCGCTTCTATGAGAATTTTTTAAAGGCCGATTCTCGAACAACACTCGCAGAACCAGGTAGGTGTCCCACGGCCAAAATGGGCGCAACAAAGGACCAACAATGCTAGAGAAGCAATTGTGTGACTCCTATTGTCTAGGTATACACTAAAGGTTGACGGTTCAAGTCGCCCTAGACCACCGATTGACCGAGTATATCCGATAGGTTTTCACTAGAGAAGGTTCAAAGGTAACTCCACCTATCTCGATGCAGTTGTTTCTCGTTGAGGAATTACACTTTGCATTTATATTCTTATGCATTTTTGTCACGATGATTTGTCTTCTTATCCATGTGGGGGATTGTTGGAATTTATATATATATATATATATATAAATTATGTAGACAATCTATTGGTTATGAATAAGAAGTTTGGTAGTGAAAGGGTGTGTCTCTTCATCGACGAACGGATGTGTCGTTTCATCCGAACGGATGTGTCATTTCACCCGAACGGATGTGTCATTTCACCCGAACGGATGTGTCGTTTCATCCGAACGGACATGTTGTTTCATCCGAACGGACATGTTGTTTCATCCTAACGGACATGTTGTTTCATCCTTGAATGGGTGCCTTTTCGTGTTGAACGAATGTGTCTTTTCGTGTCCAACGGATGTGTTGTTTCGTCTATGGAAAGGTGCCTTTTCAAACGTGACCGGTCAGTGTCTATAAATAGACACTGACACCTTCAGAAAATGGTACCACAATTTTCCTGCACTTAAACTCTACCGGAATTTTTCTCCTTCCGGTTTGCATATTCCTGTTCATACTCCGGTGTGATTTCCTCTGGCATATTGTTGTGTTCGTTTGGGCTGTTGATTGGTAGTGCCACCATTCTTCAGACGGAATCCGTTCTATCCTGGGAGACAAGTGTCCATCAACCTTGGGCATCAGTGAGGGGGCAAATTGTCTTAAGGAGACACGTTCTGTGGGCTCGGATTCAATCCTCTCCTGCATACATTCTTCTGTCTAAATCTGTATTCTGACTACAAGTAAGTCTGTTCTTATTTTATTTTTATTGCACAGTGATAACTCTGATCATCTACCCCTTCTGTCAATTACATGGGTTCAAGGCAATAGTGATTTAATATCACCCTCTGTCTTTTTCAATAACATTTGCTGGAATAGGTGCTGCGATGATGGCTTTGTGGGATGAATTGTAGCTTACGAGATAGAGGTCTTGGAACTAGACCTCTTGGTTGATTGGGGTGACTAGGTGGAGATACTTACGAGGTACTCTAACGCTCAAGCCAGTATGACTGATGAGCTTTAGTTTTGATAGTAAAGATGACCAAACATGGGCTTCAAGCCTTTGTTTATATAGTGGTTGAGTGTCCTGCTTACACCGCCTTAATATTGCAACATTTAACCTTATTGGTGCGCAGAAGTGGCTCTTGCAGGTTGTCCCGTATGCATGATGTCTTTTTATGAGCTACGTCTTATATATGTACATGGAACCAGGTGTCTGTCCCTTTGTAACACCCCGTATGCATCCAGTTTGTTATCATTCGTATGATATTAAGTGCACTTACAATCTACCTTACACGGAGACGACAAATTTTGAAAAATTTGTGTGTCCGACAATGACACATTCCGACACGCAGTCAATATTTGGGGACACGCGGTCAACTCTCTGACACGTTTTTTCGACACGCAGTCAACCTTTTCTGACACGCGGTCAACGCTCGAACACGCTCGGACACATTTTTTATTTTTATTTTATTTTATTAACTAAATATAAAAAAATAATTTATAAATAATTTTTTTTTGTTATGAAATTTGACATGAAGAATTAACAAAGTACGAAAAATTATTTTTATTTATATTTATGTTATGAAATTTAAATATTTGATTAGTTATATGACTTATTATAGACTCTTATATGTATTAAATATAAATTATATTATATATATTAAATTTTTATTTAATATCAAAATGTGTCCCAATGTGTCGAAATAAGACATTTTTTAGAATTAACGTGTCGGCGTGTCATGTCGTGTCATGTCTCGTGTCAGTGTCGGCGCATCATAGCTTATAATCACAAGGGTTGAATTAAAATTACAAATTAAATTTTTCTTTTGAACGCATAATATTTTATGCTTAAAACACTTTCCATATTTATAAATAATTCAAACTGAAATTATAACTCGTACCAAAAAGCAGAACATCTAGACTCACTCCAATATATCATACCACCATGGAGTTCCCATAAACAATATAGCTCCAATCTATTACCGATTGATGGTAGTTAATTACACAAAATGATAATCTCCTACTAGCAACTCACAAAATGAAACAGACAGCATTCCATTTGCTTTTCGGACAATTGGGGATAATTCCTGAAAGGCTCGAAAAATCATCACCATAGTCTTACTATGGAGCTCTTACATGGGGTGCATAGATGGTCTATGCTTCCGCACCCCGAAATTTGTTTTTTTCCACCCATGTATGCGCTCCATAGTAAGGCTATGGGGTTGATTTTTCGAACCTTTCATGTGATATCAGAGCCTGGTTCGTTGCTGCAAACGAATGGGGTCAGAAATCTGATATCGAATTTTCAAAAACTGTTTTTGAAATCTTCATCTTTTTGAACAAGATTCTTTAAAGATTTATTCTTTACGAAAGGACTAATTTTTTGTAATTATGTGAAAAAGACATCACTTTATGGAGATAAAGTGGTGGCCAAGAAAGTCTTGGTGTAAGAACCCACAACATTAATTAAGGAGATTAATTAATTAAATGTGATAATTAGGAAATAATTTCATAATTGACCCTAATAATTATTATGAGGCTCTAATAATTATAGTAAGTGAGTAATAATGTTGAAAGTCGTTTTTCAGACGAAAAGTGCAAATACCAGTTCTGCTACCCGGTATAAATGCGTACTAGTGAAGTATCCCGAAAAATTATAATAAGTACATGATAATTACTAGAATAATATGTTGGAGCTGTAAAAGAAGTTTCAAATCAAAATAATGAGAACTGGTGCAGAACGGATACTGGCTATGGAAAAGCGCATACTGGAAAGGTGCTCCGAAAAATAAAACAAAAATATGACAAATCTTAGAAAAATGAGTGGGTTAAGATTCCAAAGTTTGGGATTAAAATTCTAAGCGTAGCAATTAACGTTAATACTGCGTGTTTAATTCCTTAGTGGCTATATATACACTCATTATTGGGCACAAAACCCTAGAACCACTAATCCTACGTGACTTATGCGGCTGAGTGCACCCTTGCACTGTTTCATTGCTGCCTTCTTCCTCCTTGTGAGCCTTGGAGCCTTTTCTCTTTGATTTCTTCTTCTTTCACCTTGTAAACACTTGAGTGAGTGCTTCGAGAGGGTGAGTTTCAGCTGGTGTGGGGTTGGAGTTGCTGTTTGGGGAGAGTTTTTGGGCTGACTTTGTGGTTTGGAGGTTGTGGAGTCTTGTTCTTGGTTTGTGAAACTCCAAGGAGCAACCTTTCAAGAGAAAAGACCAACCTTGGTGCCATTTTCATATTCCTTGAAGTCTGAACCTTAGAGGGCTTGTGGTGAGCTCCAAGAGAAGCCATTGCTTCTGTTTTGAGGCCTTGAGTAAGTTCCCTCACTTGATCATTAGTTTTGATGGGTTAAAGGTGGTGTCTTTGCATGTAAATGAGTTAAACAAGTAACCAACTGAGGTATGAACATAGAATAGAGTTAAAATGCATGCTTTTACCTTTAAAATGGTTAAAAGATGAACCTTTGGTTGATATCTTCGCGAAAATGCAGAACTGCATTCTGTCGCGAAATATCCAGATATGATATCCGGATATTGATATCCAGATATGGGGTCTTGATATCCACATATTGATATCCGGATATGCCCCCGACATATATCCGGATATTCTGAGATTTCGATGAACAGTAAGGTATTGTTCATACAGATTTGATGTATGGGTTTGTGGACCCTAATTTGATGAAGTTAGACATCTGTAAATACTTAACTAAGTTAGAATCAAGGGATTAAGGGCCTGAGGCTTTGTGGGAAGCCTTAAGACGTAAAACGTAAAGGAAAAACGTAGTCTTTATGTTTATGCTTATGAGCAATGTTGTTGATATAATTATTGGTCTAAATCAGATTGTGATTCTGCTGTGTGTGGACCTTGAGCTGTGTGTGGACCTTGAGCTGTGTGGACTCTTGGCATTGAATTGTTAGCTTGCAAGGTAAATTTTCGTGTCCTCGGCTTTGCCATTTTTGGTTCCACCATGTCCCATGGGGGGATGGTTTATATGCATGTTGTGTTTACATGCTTTTATACTTGAAAATGTTGTTGAGCTGTTTTATGCAATGTGCCTTTATGATATGCATGTGGTGTCCACCTATACGGTAAGCCTGAGTATGTGGTACCTATATAGCACCGATACCGACACGGGACACGTGACACGATACGACACGACACTCCGACATGTTAATTCTAAAACACGTTAGATTTCGACACATTAGGACACGTTTTGATATTAAGTAATATTTTTAATTTATGTGTGTATATTATATTTAATATTCAATAATTTAACAAGAAAATGAATATAAACTTATAATATTCATTAATTTTGCAAAGAAACATAAGATATCCCAAATATTTATATTAAACTCAATAAAATGATAATTGTAATCCAACGAATTTAATAGTTGAAACTAAAAACTCAACGCAACGCAACCTTTAAATCTTTTTTTGAATTTCTATAACGCGTGTTAAAGTGTCGGGGAGTGTCGGAGTGTCCGAGAGTGTCGGGAAGTGTCGGACACGACTCGTCAGGGTTTTTGAAGTGTCGGTGCTTCATAGTGTGGAACATACAAGATGTAAGGCTGTGGGTGAGGTGCAAGCGATGTTCCTTGTACTACTATGTGGGTAATAGACGTATTCTTGTATTTCTCTTGCCAGTAGAATAATGATAAACACACATGGCATGAATATCTGTTGCACTGCATAGTCTTCGGAACTGATAATGAAATTACTGCTTTTGAACTTATATTGCACATGAAGTGAGCTTGGGGTGGAAGATCCTTGAGGACCCATTGTCTTACTGAGATTTTCTTGTTTAGAGATCTCACCCCACGTCTGGGGACGCTTATTTCAAGTTCAGGTAACCCAGGGGTTGAGACCTCGGGTGGCAGGAGGCCAAAGTTGAGTTAGATATTGCTGTTATATACTGACATGTTGGATGTTGGATATGCTTGTTGCTTTTATGCTTTTAGCTTCAGCTATTATACTATTGTTGCTGTTGGGCATTGTTGCCTTATTGGGTGAGCATGGGGTTTGTCCATGCCACATAGATTTGGTTAGGTCTTGCTTTATTTGAAGTTGTAATAATGTATCAGGATATTGTCCGGACTACGTGTTGTAGATCCGTACTTTAGATACTCACTTATTTATATATTGAGGTATTTCAGTTAGTTGTTCTTTGCAATTTACATACATGCGATATTTTATGAAAATGATTAAGTAATCAACTTGGCTAAGTATTATGACGTCATAATTGAATTAAAAAAATGTTATTCCGCAATTTAATTAAGCGTGGCTTAATACGATGACATGTTAACAAACCGGGTTAACACATGGTGTTACACTTGGGGCTAAGGATGTATTTTAAATCTAGTTGGACTAGAATTATCAAAACCATGATGGTGATGACACCATCATATAGCCGCGGCCTACATAGTGGGCAGCCACATCACAATTTCGCTTTTATGAATCTTGATCCTGTTTTGAAGATGAATTCGATAATGTTTAGCAATTGTATACTGTCTTATATGCCTCTAGCCTTCTTGTAGGTACTTTGATTATTGGATGGTCATGGTGCTTCGTATGTATGGTTACATTTTGTTTTTTTTATATTCTTTTGGTTAAATGTGATTGTTTTTGTCCCGATTTAAAATTCAGCATTTTAAAATTTTATGTAATTTTTTTTTTGATGTAAATTTTAAATCGATGGAATTCAAAAATGTAAGTCCATGGAGCATAAAGATGTTT
The DNA here is from genome assembly GCA_032173675.1 of Gastrolobium villosum. Taxonomy (NCBI): domain Eukaryota; kingdom Viridiplantae; phylum Streptophyta; class Magnoliopsida; order Fabales; family Fabaceae; genus Gastrolobium; species Gastrolobium villosum. The sequence continues at coordinate 3,616 of JAVKPL010015324.1, read as the reverse complement.
CGGCCAAGAAGATGAACCAAGGAGACTGGATTGAAGATGATGATCCGAGGATTGAAGATGTTCTGGATTGAGAATCGGAAGGCACCATGCTCATCCACTTGTGTTTAAATTTCAAATTTATGATTTTTTAAATTATGCATGCATGTATGTTTGTTATAGAAATTCGAATTCTCAAAAACTTAAAATTAAAATATTGAATTTCAAAGGTTCAAAGTTGAATTTGAAATTTCAACAATATGACAAATACACAAGAACCATGATCATAGGCTAAGTCCCTCTATGCGTCAACATTACATGTTCTTATAATACAACTACATATACATGTGATACAATAGTAATCCAAAATAGCATGTTGTCGACATAGGCTATGATATCAATACATAGACAACAAAATGAATAAATAGCAGCAACAACATGGAATAGAGCACAGTCTATGTAGGCTTCCTGCCCATATACCCTTCCGCACCATCAGTGCCAGTACCTGAAAGGGGGTACCCGTGGGGTGAGATAAATATATCGATAAACTAGGGGTCCTTAGAGGGTTCCTCCACCCCAAAGTTCACTTCAGGTATAAAAGTAATAAACAAAATAATCAAAATAATGCAATATATGTTGGTGAGTCTCCAATTTATTATGTATTAAGGGTTAATATGAGCATGAAACTGATTTAAAAGTAATAAAAGTTATGAGAATTATAATTAAAGTGTTATTTTATTCTTAATAATATTCTCACAAAAATTCTTATATTTTGCAGTAATTTTCAGCTCAATACAAAGATAAATTGGAGAGCTTAAGTGGATTTGCTTTGGATTTCTGAATCATATGATTCATTGAAGATCTTATTGAATCTTCCCTTGAGTATTTTTAAGGTAAGTTTTCCTTTAAGGAAAAGTGTGTGTCATTTTAAAGGATGTAAAGTTGTGTCATTTTAAGTGAAAGAAAGAGATAGATAAAGGAGGAGAGTGAGTGGACACAAAAAAATAAAGGTGTGGGTCCCACCTCTTTGTGAGAGTGAAATGATATAAGTTGTGTCATTTAAAAGGACAAGCATTTTTCCCTCCCTTTAAATATAAAAGGGAAGATGTGAAAGATTAGATTAAAGACACGATTGGAGATTTTAGTGAAGATTCCATTGAAGATATTGTGAAAAATTAAAAGATATGATTTCATCACTATAAAAAGGCAACTCTTGTAAGCACAAAGGGATTTCGACATAGTGGAAGGAGGAGAACATCATATGCTAGTGTTGGAGATTTCAGAGAGAGGAATTGGAAGAAATTGAGCACCATTGAATTCTTCTTCTTCTTTTTCTTTATGATTTCTTCTAGACGAAGATCATCTGAGGAAGAAACCCAACGTCATTGTTGAAGAAAAAAGAATACCATGTAAAAGTAGGATTTCTATCTTCTTTACAGAGAGAAATAATTGTGTGAGACACTTGTAAGTAGATCCATCCTTTAGAGGGTGAAATCCTCTGGTTAGTGAGGTAACAAAATCTTTTGTAAATCTCATTATTCATAGTGAACGTTTTATGAATTTGGTCCCGTGATTTTTACTCTTCACATCAAAGAAGTTTTGGTGTTCTCTATTTTTCGTATCTCTTTTTGTTTAATTTACTATGGGAAAAATGTTTATCATTTTAAATGACACAACTTATATCCTTTCACTCTCACACTTTTACTCTCACAAAGAGGTGGGACCCACACTCTTATTTTCTTTGTCAACTCTCTCATTCTTTATCTATCTTTTTCTCTTTTTTAAAATGACACAACTTTATATCCTTTAGAATGACACACACTTTTACAAGCTGACTTACAAAAGGCCGGACTATTTGATACGAGAGTGAATCCTCTCATTTGATACAAGAGTGAATACGTGAAAAAGTGGTCAAGTGTTATATTATTTAATTAAAATCACTCATTTAATGACGAGATAAGAGAGAGAAAAATTTATAATTTTTAAATAAGTGTCTTGATCAAATAACATGATAATCACATGATCATTTTTTTTCACATGAGAAAATCCATTCATGATGAAAATTGCCGGCCTCCACACACAACAAAACCAAAACGTGATTTCCAAGCTTACGGTCCCAGATGGTGTTCAACACGTGTGACAACAATCTGGGCGTTTCATGAGTGAGGGTAGTTCGAGGCCGTGGTTTTGGCATTTAGCAAACGGTTTTCGATATTGTTGTTGATACTCCACAAAAACGCTGGTTTTCGACCATGGTTTTCTTCCCTTGTGCCGTTGGGTTTTACAATTTTGCTGTTTTATCCTTCCGTTTTTTTCTATTTACAACTAGCTTTTAACCTTTTCCCCAATATTTTTCATTTTCATCATTACCTAACTTACATAATATAATTTTTTTGAGCGTTTAATATTTTTATTTTGCTGCAAATATTTTTTGTTTGTTATATTCACATAAAAAAGTGAGTGAATTTTACAATTTTTTTTCCTTCCATCTCTTTATAATAAGATCCACTTACTTTAATGTGGATGTGATAGAGAAAAATTTTCTACAACAAAAATGAAAATATTTGTCCCCTTTTTCTTTTTGGTAAACTTTTCCTTTTTTTTATCGTTAAAGAAACAGTGCATTATAAAAAAGTAAATAAACAAAGGTTTATATCATAGCTAATGTTTGATTTTGCTTTCTTAATAATTTATTTTGCAACCATTAAATATTTGAATAGGATTCTTCTGTCTTCCATCTAATTATTAACGAAAGTTAATAAATGTAAGTAATAATTTATATGTGACTTTATTAAATTAGTATCTTATTTATTGGTACCTTCAATTTGCTTAAATCTCATAAAATAAATAGAATAATAATAAAATAATATATTTTTATACAAACAAAATCACATAAATGGAAATGAAAAATCACATATACAAACAAATCTTATAAATACTTAGATATAATTAGTTTTACTTAATTGTTTTTCTCAATTATAAATGTAGTTCATCTAACATGACAGTTTTGGGTCAATATATTTCAATTAATTAGTACCACTAATTAAACTCTCCACAAGCTTACCCAAAAAAAAAAAACTCTCCATAAAACATAAAAAGTTATAATGTTTAGAGAAAATATGTAATCATTAATGGAAAAATTTATCCTTATAGATGACAATTATCTTAATACTTTAAGTATATTGAATTAAGACATCACATACAAAGACTCCCGTTTGATTTTTTTTATAATGAATTAATATAAAGTTATCCCCATTATATTTAACAAAAGAGTAACTATAGATTTTAAAATTATATTTTCGGTCAATCTTTTGATTTTTCTTTTTCAACCCATAAAGAGGTCTGTACTGTAGCACTAACATATGACTAGGTGACATTAAAAACAATTATATATAGAGAGACTAAATTATTTTTTTCATAAAAATCCTGAATTAAAAATAAATATCATGCCTAAAAATTAAAAATATATTGTAACCAAATACATATATCAGTCCCATAAGTAAAGTAAATAAGTAATGTATTCAAAAAGAGAGAGTAAATAAGTAATTTATTATTTTGAAAATAAATGGTGAAGTAAAAAAATTATGCTCAAATTTAAATTAACTAAAAATAATATGATTGATGCAAGAATAAAAAAATT